>APFE031476930.1:408661-462469 GCA_000404065.3 Pinus taeda
AAAAATGCTGCAAAAGTTACCTTTCTAAAGTGAAACATAAACAAATTTACAATTTATTTATTCAAAAAACTTATAAAATGGGCTTTCGTCAATTCATTTTTACCGTTTGAGATTTGGGGTGAGAAAAGAGGGCTTTTGGTCAGAAACTTCCCGTGAAGATTGCGGAAAATATGTCCGTCAGAATTGAGCATCGTCTCCTCTAGGTAATCCACATCATCCTACTCTTCAATTTCATCCATTTCAAATTGTTTTTTAGGGTTTCATTTCATTTTTTAAGGAGTTTTAAGGTCAAAAACCCGCGCGTGGGGGCCCGCAGGTGTAACGCAGGGGACCTGCGTACCCCGACTTTTTCACAATGGAAAAAAAGTCAGGGGTCCGCACCTGCCGTGAAGGCAAGGTTCGGGCTTACGCACTGTCTCTAACAGGGAGGGTACGTACCCCGCGCAAAGGTTTTTAAAACCTACCAAACTCAAATTTCACCCAAAAATTTCAATTTTATATATTCTAATTCACCTTTTTACTGAATGTAGGGTAAACATCATGCTTGATTGGTGAGAACGGAAGCATGAGGATGTAGATCTCACCGTGATAAATCATCAATCTTCGATTGATGCATTGAAGGCATGCGGCTTGTACAAATTCTGGGCCATACCTGGCATGAGGGCCCGGTGGACTTTCTGCAGTGGCTGGTAGATAGATGGAGCATACAGGACTAGTGCTTCTTCATTGGTGGTCACCAACTCGAAATAGAGCCGACAAACATATACTTTTTGATTGGTTTGCCTAAGAGAGGTGAACATTTGACTCTATTCGGGGCTAGGGCAGGTGGCCAGTCTGTCGATAGCCTCCGGCTAGAGTACTGCAATGTCCAGACCAGAGACAAAGGGATAGATATCAAAACCATATCCCGTCCTGAACTCATGGTGATTGCATTTACAATTACCAGACTCTGCGGGAGCACAACACAACATGTAGCCACTGGATCCCAGATGCTGATGGCAGTTGACTGCTTTCGAGGCACCATTTTCAACTAGTGCGATGCTGTGTTGGCTAATGTAAAAGGCCAACTGACTAGGGCCAAGAACGGACAACTGAAGACGTTTGGATATGGTGCTTTAGTTGTGAGCTTTGGTCTGGTCCCAATGTTGGTCCCACAACACCTCACTGTTGGAGCTGGACTTCCTCGAGAGCCCAAACTGATGCGATAGGTTGTAATTATGGCCCATCATCCTGATTAGGGGACAAAGATCGTTCAATTAAAACCTGAGTATTTCCAATGGCTGGAAAACCAGGTTTTTTCTATTCAGGACTTTCCTTATGCTGGGGTAGATTTTCACAGTGACCCAGACATGGCTCTTCCACCAGGAGAGCAATGGGATGACTCAGGTAAAATCATTTTCAGCATTATTCCTAATTTAATTATTTATTTATGTTTATATATAGTATTATATATTTTTTTTCGTCCCAAAATTGATAGTAAAAGTTTCAAATGTAGATGCAGGCCGATGAAGACCAGCCGCTCTCCAGCCTTATGAGAGGAAACAACTAGCTGCAGCGACACTAGCTCCACAGGACGAATCAACAGAGACTTTGGCCGAATTGGAGAGCCATCTAGAGCGCTTAACAGGAGACATTCTAGAGACCAGCATAGATGACATTCCTCGTCGACTTCAGCGCTATGTGATTGGGGTCCCAGGACCTTTTAGGAGGTTCCTTTATAAGGTGGCCCGTGCAGTGGTTTCTTATCGAGATTATCACCAGTGATGGGATGATCGCCTATTGTAGACACATATGTCATTTTTGCTTTTTGTACTTATCATTTTTGTGGATCATAAGGTGTTTTTCAACCTATGATCGAGGACGATGTATATTTTGACACACTCCTATATTATACTATATCACTATTACTGGCTTATCTTGTTAAACATGTTATGGAATGTTTTTAAATTTATTTGTATGACTATTGCAAATGTCTACTTAACATTCGAGAAGAAATTGCATCTGCTAATGTATTTAAAGATCTTGGAATATGCTGATATTCAATATAGTCAAATTCACGTTCCAAGAGACGCACTCTCAAAAATAATATCAATAACACTGGATTTCTAATGGCATATACTCTATTAAGTTGTAATACAACGAGTTCAAAATCTGACCTCACTATCAAACTCTGAATCCTGAATGAAATAGATTCAGATAATAACTCAGTCACTACACTATACTCTGCAATGTTGTTCGTTGTTTGACCGAGGCTTACCCCATGCATAGATACCAACTCGTCAGAGGGCAAATAAATAACCCAAGCAGCGGAAGAAATATTCTGTGTACTACGACAAGCACCATCAGCGAAACCAATGTATGTTTGGAGAGGCGTCGACATCTGCGATATCAAGAGTAAAACCAAGATAAGCAGGAATAATGACGAAAAATGCTCTCTAAGCTAAGCACACTTTTTAATCTAAAACACACCGGCTAGAAGGAAAACTAACCTAACTAAAAATCTCCACACCCATCCTTAAGCATAATACCTCTTCAAGTAAAGACCGTTTCTAGGTTTACTTAAAGAGACCCCGTCAAAGTCTACCGATTCATAGGCCCCTTTTGCTAGCTTTCGCTTGACAACATAGGGAGCATGCCATATAGGCACAAATTTTCTAGTGCCTAATTTATCATTTGCCTGATCGTACAATAAGACTAGGTCTCCTTCCGAAAAATTTTGAGGGGTCACATTTCGATCATACTGAGCTTTCATATGTTTTGCATGAGTTTGGATAGCTAATGCAGCATCACGTCAATTCTCATCTAGCTAAGCCAAGTATAAAAAACGTATTTCCTCTTCGGAAGTGGCTAGAAGTAACTCGATGGCCATTTGCAATGACGGGATTTCACACTCAATGGGTAACACAGCTTCCAAACCATAAACAAGTTGGAAAGGAGTGAATCATGTTGACGTTTTTACTGAGGTTTGATACACCCTAAGTGATGAAAATAGCATGTTATGCCAATTCGACTGATGAATCCCAATGATTCGTCGGATCATGATGACTAGAACTTTGTTGATGGCTTCAACCAGACCATTAGCTTGTGGATAGTAAGGAGTTGAACTATTGTGACGCAAGCCAAGATGGCCTGTAAGTTTAGTCATCATAACGTTTCGAAAATGATGCCCATGATCAGTGATAATCGCTTGTGGAACACAAAACCTAACAATTATATGATTGAACATGAAAATTGCAGCTGTTTTGCCATCTGACTCAAATGTAGGCATCGCCTCGGCCCACTTGGTAAAATAATCTACCGCAAAGATGATATACGCATGCCCCCGAGCCCAGTGAGGGTTACATGTAATAAAATCAATACCCCATTTGGCAAAAGGACCAATGGAAATTATAGGGTGAAGAGGAGCAGGTGGAGCGCACATCTTTCGATTAAAAACTTGGTAGTTGTGGCATTTTCAGACCGCGATAATACAATCTTTAAACATAGACGGCCAGAAGTAGCCAGCGCACAATATCTTTTGGGATGTGGCATACCCAGACATGTGACCGCCACACACTCCAGAGTGATAGTAATTTAGGACCCTTTCAGCTTCCGCATGAGTTAAACAACATCGAAAGACAGAGTCCACCCCACGAAGATAAAGAGTATCTCCAATAATTCTGAATTGTAGCAACTAGAATCGTATTTTTCGAGGTTATGACCTTGAAATATCTGGACAAAAGGACTCGGTTTGGAGATAAATGATGATAGCCCCGTACCACGGATCTAAAGTGCTGATTAGAAACAAGGATTCCTCCGCAATGGGCTCCTCCACCACAGCTTCTGTGTCAGCACGCGGGAAGTCACACATTAACTCCGCAAAAACTAAAGATTTCTTCGACTTAGAATTTTCAAATTCCAAGTCGAACTCCTGCAGGATCACAATCCATTTGGAGTACTTGCCCCATAGAAATTGCTTGGTCAAAATATAGATCATAGGGTTGCAATCAGAAACGAATGTAGTTTTACGTAGTAAAATGTAATGACGAAAACATTGGAGAGCTTGAACGACTGCCAATGCCAATTTCTCCACATGTGAGTATTTTAGCTTAGTTGGATTTAAAGTTCGACTAAGGTAATATATCACATGTTCAGTACCGAATTCTCTTTCCTGAACTAACACCATACCAATGGTAGAATGGTAGGCGGCGAGATACAAGAAGTAGTCCTGGTTGTAGTTGGGAGGATGAAATAACGGTGCATGGGTAAACGCGTGTTTTAATGCATCAAAAGATTTCTCAGCTATCTCATCCCCAAAGAATGGAGTATTCTGTTTCAACAACCGGGTAAAACCATTTGTGATCTCGGCGTAGTTAGGCATGAACTGACGTAAAAATTTTGCTTTCCCTTGCAAACTTTGGAGTTGGCGAAGACTCGAAGGAGGAGGCAATTTGACAATGGCTTCAACCTTCGAGGGATCAACGCGAATGCCGACTTTCGAAACAACAAACCCTAGTAACTGACCTGTTTCTATACAGAAAACACACTTGTGTGGGTTCAACCTAATTCGATAATGCCTACACCTCATAAATATTGCGCGTAAATGAATGAGATGATCAGTTCGATGTGATGAATGAGCAGGCAAATCATCGAGATAGGGTTGCACAATGTGCTTGATATCATGAAAAGCATAAGACATGGCCCTTTGAAAAGTTTCCTCCGCGTTCTTGAGCCCAAAAGGGTAATTTGCAATAAGCAAATGTCCCCCATGGACAAATGAAAGCCGTTTTTGGTTGATCAGTAAGTAGAATATTGATTTGATTGTATTTGGAAAAGCCATCCATGAAGGAGAATATTTCACTACCGACATAATCATCAATGATTTGATCGATATAGGGAGTTGGGTAATTGTCCTTTGGACAGGCTCGATTAATGTCCCTATAATCGATACATATTCTTATTGTCCCTTGCTTTTTGTTAATAGGAACAATATTCGATACCCAATCCGTTAACAGAATCAGATAAATGAAACCTGCTTTGAGTAATTTTTCAACTTCTGCTTTAGTTGCAACATCTTTTCTTGGGTGGATCTGACGCAAACATTGCCGTATGGGTTTAGCATCCGGGTAAGTTTTGATTTCATGAACAAAAATTGCGGGGTCAATTCCTGGCATTTCCTCATATGACCAGGCAAACACGTCATGGAATTCTTGAAATATGGCCTTATATGTTTGAATTTCATCTTCCATACAAGCGGCACCTATATGAATGCTTTCAACAATCCCAAGCTTAACCGAAATGTCCGTAGGAATAGTTCGAGAAATATTTCCAAAATTTAGCTCTAAATTAGGATTTTTCATTGGATTTTGAGCTTCCTTGACATATTCAGTCATAAAAATTGATGAAAAATCATTTTCAAAACGATCACTCTTGGGTAAAAATGAAGATCTGTGATGAAGATCTTCCCATGATAACTCATTGACGCATAGGATTTCACGAATTTTCTCATCAGTGTGAACAAGTTTAGAAAATGTTATTGAATCTGAGTTTGAGGTTGAAAGTGATTCCTCATGGACCACATCCGTTAAGTGAATTTTGGTTGAAGATGTGTCGGAAAGTGACTGCACGGACTGATATGCAATTTCATATGGACTCAAAGGCATAACATCACCAAATGAGTCTATCTCAGATTCAGAAGGTACGATCCAAGGATCATCATAAAGAATGGTATCTGAAGAAATCATATGAATGGTTGCAATATAAGACAATGCGTTGATAGGAGGAAAAGGAAAAGTTCCCAGTAAACCGACATCTTTAACTAGTCCTACTCCAACATCGTTATACAGGATAGTTGTTTTACCGACATGCTGAATGCTTTCAGAAGAGGCTGGGTCGGACGAAAAGTAAGTCAGCTGGTCTATGGTTACGATCTTTCCATTATGAGGGAATTTTATAAGCCGAAAGACCGATGAAATGATATCTGTCATAGCGTAAGGCCAACTACGACCCAAGAGAAGGTTGTAATCTAGAGGGGCATCAACCACCTCTACATCTAGATTAACAGTTTTTCCTTCAATCCCTATAGGTAGATCGTGTAGAATGCCAAAAGGATGAAACCCATGACCATCAAAGGCCTTTAGAATCGTCGGGGATTGATTTAGCAAAGGAGAACCAAGCGATCTCCAACATTGTATCAACATAATACACATTGAGGCTCCCTCATCAATCACATTCCTATGAAGAGGTCTATTTTTTACTATGATTGGGATCTGGAAAGCCATTTGATGAGGTAAGCGCGATGCACTATTTTCTATATTGAAAATTACAAGGTTCGAGTCCTGAACGTCAATAGCTCCTATAGCCGACAAAAGTAATTTACGTTGTGCTGGACATGATTGTAGCACTTCCAAAGCCGACATTGCTGAAGGTGACATAGCTAAATCTTCAACAATGTTATAGTTCTGAGCCGCTCTCGCATGTGGATTGAAAGCTGACTTTCGAAGTATATCCTTGGCGGGTGATTTGATTACTAAGTCTGGATTAGGTTTCTTGATCTGTAGCGGATCGGAACCGGGAGCTAAGTTTGATGGTGTAGAATGAGAAGATTCTGCTTCTTTACCAGCAACAGGACTTTTACTTCCATAATCATGCAATCGAGTCACAATCCTAACATGGGACATCATCAGTATGGGTTCTTCGCTGGCATTTGAGGAAGAACCTATCATCTTACTGTCTTGATTTGGAAAAGGATCCTTCAAAACAACAAGAGTTTGGAAACCTTTGACAATTTTCACAACCTCTACACGATGAGGGTAGTCTCTTGTAAAATGCTCTTCATCACAAATGAGACAAGGATAACGAGGTTTGTGTTTTTCATCAGTTGATTCCAGCTTTTCTGGTTTCTCCTTTGAATTCTTATCTATTTTATTCTTCTTCTTCCCTTTCTTCTTACCACTAGATTTTGATTTGGCTGTAGATGACTCTACAACATGAATATCGGCGGAGAGTTCCACGGAAGAATCTCCTATCGGGGAATCTAGTAAGGTTATGATAGGAGAATAATTCTTGGAAGACTTCTTCTTACTTTTGGTATTAACCGTACCAATCATACCATCAGTGGCATGAAACCCTGAAGGAGTTGCAGCAATTTGATTTTTCTTGGGAAGATCGGGGATTTTCTCGTGTAACGTACCTGACTGAGTATAAACTAAGTCAAGGTACTGTGCTTGACCAATTACTTGCTCCTCAGTAATGACTCCGGCCTTAGCTACATCCTCAGTGATCTTGGGCAATAATGATTTTACAAACCACTCTGCTAAGATCTGATCCAGGATAAAGACTTTCACTAAACGCTGTCGACGTCTCCATTCATGAATGTGATCTTAAATGTAATTATACGTTGACTGCTTTAACGAAGTTAATAATTCCATGCCATTGTCATATCTAACTCGTAATTGAAAATGGGTTAAAAACGAAGTAGCTAACTGACTAAAGTTATAAAAAGTGGCTCGCGGTAACTCAATGTACCACTTGGCTGCAAGACCAATTAGAGTGCGCTGGAAAAGTCTTAAACAGATTGAATCGTTTGAAATGGAATTAGATGCACACCAGAGGTGATAAGTCATCACATGGTTCGACAGGTCCTCTCCTGATTTTCCTTCAAACTTAGGAATATCACTAGTCAACGTATTTGGCATTGGCGGCCAAAACGAAATATAGTTAATTGGATCGTTCATAAGGCGCATCAAGTCAGGCAAGTCCAAAGTTGTGATAAATGGTAACTGATGATTAGGGTCCCTAAAACTCTGGGTCGTCAGACCAGTCCTAGGAGGAGGATATCTAGGATAACTAGGAATTGGAGTTAGATTTGGGATATTATATCCTCCCGAAAAACCAAGATTAACCAGACTGTACTAGGGTTGTTGAGGTTGTTGATATGTATACCCAGGGTATGGTTGATACTGATAGACTGGTTGCTGCACAGCTGGACCGAATTGGTACTCTCCCTGGTACGGTTGATAATTAAATTGAGGTTGACTTGTGACAACTGTACTTGAACCAGGTTGTCCTACAGGCATCTGAACCGAAGTGTGAACCGTGGGTCCAGACTGAGGTGAAGATGTCTGAGGAGTTGATACAGGAACAATAGAAACCAGAGTTGTCGATACTCCAGATGTAGGTGGGGTAGATTGAACATATGTTGCAGCAGTTGCAGTAGCCATTTGAGGCGGAGTACGTGGAGTACTAGGCCCAGGCTGAGAAACTACAGAAGGTGCAGAAGTTTGAATAGTAGACTGGACAGGTTGCTGGGGTGAACCAGAAACCAAGGGTTGTCCAGTTTGAGATGACAAATGTACATTCAGTTGCAATACCTATTGAGATTGAGATGGATCCCACACTAAGTTCATTCTGGGGTACGGAACCATAACAGGTTGAGAATATTGAAGACCATAACCGGGTTGAGGGTAGGGTTTATAATTCAATGCTACATTTCCAGATCCTTGAACATATGATTGACCGAAAGGTGGTTGGTAACCTTGGGTTGGGTACTAACCTTGGGGTTGATAACCCTGAGGCACGTACTGATACTGAGGTTGACCTTGAGGTACATATTGATAATGGGGTTGACCTTGAGGTACATATTGAATCTGGGGTTGAACTTGCGGTACATATTAAGTCTGGGGTTGACCTTGAGGAACGTATTGTCCCGTAGGTATGTACTGTCCTTGAGGTTGCCCCCAGGCGCAAACTGGGTACCTTGAGGTTGGCCCCCAGGAGGTTGCCCCCCAGGTGATACTTGAGGATTTTGAGGCTGCCCCCGAGGTGGTGACTAGCCACCTTGAGGTTGAGGATTGGGAATAGTACCCGACATCATGAGAATATCTTCTACACTCAACGACTTAGTACCATTATTTCCAGTTAATAACCCTTGTTCAATAGGTTTAGGAGATTCTCCTGAAAAAGTACCAGAAAGTGACTAATACCCAACAGGAACAAAAGGACCACCGTACAAAAAGGCTTCCAGAGATTGAGAAAACATGGACGGCTGTCTTGACATATTTAACAGAGGATAGTAACCCCTAGGTGTTGGGTGATAAGAAATACGAGGTGGTGAAAAATTTAATCCCAGGTTTTCCAAAAAGTTAGTCAATGAAATATACCAAGCACTACTCCTAGGTGGACTATAAAAGATTGATTCACGCTCCCTAAGCTCTATAAAAGGTTGATTTTCAGGGATAGGGATGCCTTCTTTTTCTTCCAGAGTAGCATGTTCTTCAATAGCTATTACTCTAGAAGGAAGATTTTGGGTAACTACTCTTTCTACCCTCGGCGAACCAGAACCACTTGAAGCTGGAGAGTTAAACCCCAATGTTGGAGTAGCAGCAATTTTAGATTCAGGTTCGGATATTTCAGGTTCTTCACCTATATCACTAGTAGATGAAAAACTACCAGTAATTTTGGAAACAGACACAGACTGTGTACTATAATTTGCTACTAAAGCTTGAAAATCAGGATGTACCACCAAAGAAGACTCTCCTTCTTCATGTGACCCAGCTCTACTCTCTCTAGGAGTTACCAGGTCTCGTAGCCCTTCAGGCTGGCTCAGTGAAAACTCAGGAGGTTGGCCCCGAAGTCTACAGGACTTCCTCGATAATTCAGCCACGGTTAAATATTTTAACTACTTCACACGAAAGAAAAGTAAAATCTCAATGAAAACCACCTAAAGCCTCTAAAGAATCAAACAAATTGAATCACATGCCTAAAGAATCTAGGAGATCAAACCACAAACAAACAGTAACTTTCCATACTGAAAACACTAGTTGGTGATGAAATCCAATGTCACAGAGTTCAAAATAGAAATGGCGGTTGGAACAGTTACCCCGGCAACCTGCTTAATGAATAGACTAGCACAAGTTCCTCCACTAAACCGTCTCAAGTGAGGAGAACCCCCCAGAAAATCCAAGTGAGTCTGGCCGACGTCTGCTCCAAGTATAGTGGGATCTTCCCACCACCGTCACCTTAGGAAGAACCCTATAGAATATGGTCACTATGGTCACCAACGGAAACAAATATACCTGGGGGAATAGTCTACGATCCGATATGCACGCAAGGGTAGAGTAGCAAGCTCAATCCCCTTGAAGGCTCCTCGACATAATCCAAGGTTTACCAACAAGTGACCCCAGGCTCCTCAACAATGGTTAATCCGAGGTTTACTTTTTTTAATACGTGAATATCTGGTGTCGTTCCCAATGAGGAAGGATTGATTCCCACATTGGTTCGGACATGATCTCGTGCTTCTCCTTTAAGAGGAGCTTTCCCAAAGCATAGATGCAACAGTTGGATTTTTCTCCTACCGCAAGATACAACTACTTGTTTGTTTTACTATCTTGGAGAGTTGATTACTCCCTACCCCAAGACACTAGCCTAAGCTATGTTGGTGTAATAGAGCCCTAGAAATAAAATGATTACTAGATTTATTTTACTTTAAGCGTTATTTTTATTGGTTTTTCTTTAAGTCAAGAGGTGTGGAGATGAAACTCGTGGTGTGAAGACTCGACTCGAAATCACTAAAAAATGCACTTAAGATGATTAAGCAACCTTTTCTCTTCAATGAACTTCTAGGTAGGAAAGAGTTTGAGAATGCAAATGCTTGTAAACACAAACCTTTATTAACAAACAAATTAAATGAAGAGTTTTTGTCTTTTCTAATGCACTCAAAACAAGACAACTAGTTATTTGCAGAAAAATTTCCCTTTTCTTTCAAACGCTCAAATACAACAAAAACAAACTTTTTCCAAAAGAGTTTTATTTTTTTATTTTTTATAAAACAATCAAAACTATGGACAAAGCAAATCTTGAGATCTATAAACTACAAAAAACTATTTGAAGTAAAAGCTTAGAAGATGTATTTTTCAAGGATGTTTTACTTGGCTATAAGCAAACCAAGGACTAACTTGTCCAGAATCATAAATTAGTCAAAAAACAACAAATTTTGTTTTCTTTTTTGAAAAATGAAATCCAAACTTTTAACACAAGATTTTTCGAAGTTTCGAAAAGAGAAAACACAAGATGGATTCCTCAACAAAGGTAGATTTTGCAAATGGTCAAACTCATAAGAAGGATAGTAAAAACCAAGGTGATCTGAGGCTTCTATAGCTTCTAAGCTCTGAGCTAATATACAACCAAATTGAAAATCAAGACCGGCAACCAAAAAAGGAAAGTTCTTAACAAGTCACATGCAGGTCTGGGCAGGGGATAACAACATCTAAACAAATACTAAAATGATTGAAAGAGAAAATCTTAAATTTTTCAAAATTTTAGCAGGGTACGCAGGCCCGCAGTTCACACAGGTGCGGGAATGCTCTGTGTGAAAAGAAAAAGTGCGGACAAGTCCACACTGTGTTGCAAGAAGAGGGTGCGTTCCTCTCCTAAAGTTATGAAAAACAAAAAATAATCCTAGATTTACTAAATCCACCCAATTCCACACACAACAAGCCAAAAACAGAAACAAAAACACAGTTTCTCATGTCAAAGTCAAAACAAGGAAAAAATCAATTCCCCAGTATGGTCGTCAATTTGTCACACGAAATGAGTCGATTTTGTGGACAATCTCGACCTTCCTAGTATCTAAAGATATCTAGTGACAAGCAAGCCAATCAAAAACTATCTTTCTCTAAATATGCAATTAAAAACAAAGGCAAAGTGTTTTAGGCCTACCTGCGGTCCAATGCAAGTTTGTGGAAGCCTCGCTCCTTTGATCCAAATGAGCTCCCTTGTAGCAAGTCTGCAAACACAAACAAGCAAACAAATTAAATAGCACCTAAAAATCCAATGTCATAGAGCATATCCATCATAATGATCAAGGAATTTATGAAACAAACCACATAAGACAATTTGTTGAGAAAAATGAATCTGATTGTATTAATTCAAATCAAAGAAGAACTTTACAACCTGTTCCTTGATGTTGTAGAAGCTCCTCCCAGGGTCCAACAAGAAGTCTCCTCTACTTTGACAAGTTTCACTCACTTCCCAATGAAGCCAAAAGGTATGTGATCTCTCCTCTCAAGCTTAACTAGGAAGTCTCAATTCCATAAGCATTTACCCTTTAAAATGTTCAGCTTCTAACCTCGCTAGCAACCAGCCCAATGCCTTAATTTATAGTGCAATGGAAGGAAGTTACTAGGTCCTCCTTCAAAGGGATAAAGCCCTCCTTCAAAGGGATAGCTCCTCTTATCAACGGATTAGTTCCTTCTCTTTTGGGATGCATGAACCATCTTGGAGCAAACAATCCACATCAAAATTCCTGCTAGAATCATCTAGAATTAACCCAAAGTGAGTTTTTTAGAATAAACTTGTGCCTTTTTTACTTTCACAGTGGTATGCACCCACCCCTTTACAGACAGAGCGTGCAGATACGCAGGTAATATGAACAAAGGGTGCAGGCCCGCAGGTAAAAGTGAGAGAAAGTACGGAACCAGAGCTTTATTTATTTTTTAATGTCTTTCTCTCATTTTCAAAGCTTGACATGAAGAGCCGAGGTCTGAAACTTGCTTAGGAGGATAGTATAAGTGATGATATACCCATACTGACTGCAAATAGTCATGGTGACGATATTTTTGTGTAACAATGTAAGCTGTTAATAGGCACGAGAGGAATCACCAATAATGAAAATGACCCTCAAGGTACTATACTACAATTAGCATGGTATGAAAAGGACTTGGTGTCGAACACCACACAAAATCTCTCGGTTGAAGGCCATTAATGTAAACTTGTCACCGAAAGTGAGAAACTTGCCATTGAGGCATGCAAGCTTCAAAGTACTGAAAGGGTTGTTCATAGGTCGACTTCTTGGATAATGAGCTGATGTCGACAAGAAGTGACCCGTCGTAGGAGGGACTTAATGAATCCCACATATATGACACAAAACAAAGCAAATGATTTTGGAGGTGAAAATGATCTGATGATACAGGGTTCAGGGTGGCAGTCATGAAAGAATGGAGTATGAATGTATTGCAATGGGTGAGACACCGGTGAATTATCTGAATGACTTCTCTTGAACATATCGGCGACACTGACGATAGATTGGTAGCGTTAACCCCAAAGATGGATGCTATGATAGACCAATTGTGATGTGACCAGTGAACAAAACAACCCAACCTAGCTCGGATGTGGAGAGAAAGCGTCATGTTCAAGAGTGACTTGCTACCAATAAAGTTTTTTCAAGTTTTCTTCCCAATTTTCCCTAGTCATTGCTGACCAGTACCTCTTTATTTTTGGCAAGCTTGAGGATGATAACATATGCTTGTTCTATAACCTGCCCTTAGAGCGAACCTTTCGCTATATTTTAACGAGCCTAGCGACAGTGAAACTCATTCTCGTCCATTTGGACGAGTTTGTCGCTATTCAGTTTTAAAGACAAAGATAACTCGGTCCTTGTCAATTTTAGAGAGTCTAAAAGGGATGGAAAGGAAACTCCAAAGATTCCTTTTCATCATATAATCCCTTAAGTCGGAAAAAGCGTAAAATAATATGAAAGGGATGAATTTTCGATAGTTTTAACAAGCCGAACAAGACAAGCGCTCGATCTTTTTGTATAACAATCCCTCAGGTCCAAAAAGATTAAAATCTAGAGGAGGGATAGCACTTTCGATGACTTTAACGAGCCGGAGAGGCTAATCGCTCGGCAATATTTTCATATTTTATGAGGCAATTGAAAAGAGCTTAAAGGAGACTCATTTTTCGAGGAACGAGTGATGATTTCGGGTAGCAACTGATTCCATGTAAGGTTTGGAATTTTCCAATCATGGTAATGTCACAAGGATGGCTAATAGAATCACTCTTCACAGCTGTTCCTCAAAAGGGTAAACAATCAAATGGAGGTGAATGATCGGCTAAAAGAACAGAGTGGAGGTGATGATGAGAACACGACCAAGGCTCAAAAGTTGATGAGAAGGCAATCACAATGGTTATTTACCAGTTCATTTTTTAATGAGCTTAAACTCTAGGGGAAACATTTTCTCATTGCTTATGTTTATTTTTTAACGAGCTTGAATTCCATGTTAAAACTGCTCATGGCGGGTTTATTTTTAAATGTGCTTGAACCCTGTGGTAACACTGCTCGCCAGTCATATAATAAGGATGTCTCATCTAATATGCTATTTTTTATGGGGCTTGCACCTTTTTTTAAGATTTTCCCCAGATCCTTTCTTTATGCACGCTAGGAAACGACTAGCCTTACGGGTTTAAAGGGTTAGAGGACCTATAAATTTAAAAAATAAATGCTCACTCTTTGCTTGCATGTGGAAAGGTTTGCATGCCCCCAGGTATAGCGAAAAATTCCCAAGTTACCATGAAAGTTCCATCCGCGTCGCAGACAAAATGCTTCCTTGGTGATGTCTACCAAAATAGACAAAGATGAGTGGCGCAGTCGCCTCCACTCACATAACTTTGATGAAGGTATCTTATTCTAGCCTAATCCCATTTTCCTATGAGGACAGGTGTGTCAGGCTAGTCATATATCCTCTAGGGAAACCTACTCTATACCCAAGGTTTTCCTGCCGAAACAAGCTAGGGTGCATACCCCCTGGGTTTCTGTCATATACTCCTGAATCACTCGTGCTCATCACATGGACGGACTGGAGATCGATGAGAATTTCCTTGCATGAAAATACCATTTAGGGATGGCATTTGACTATTTGCTATGTGTGAACCGGGGAATGACAATTGGTCTATGAGCTTGACCATTCCGCCTTCGTGCGGAAAACACATTACTCTAAAGAGTGAGGAGACGACAACTCCCGTGCAATAAATATAGTCACGTCCAAGGAGTAGATTACAATTCATGGGTCCTTGAACTACCATCACGTCATGTTAATGGTTTTCCTTCTCAAATTCATGGGCACATTTGGAAGGATCCCTAACGGTCGACTGGTTCCTTTGTCAAAGCCTGTCAGATTTCTCATTTCAGGCAAAAGCGATGGTGAACCAAGCACTTTCCAAGTAGTTGAGGAAAGGATACTCACATAAGCCCCTTCGTCTATGACAGTACCATCCAAGACCATTATCTAAGCTTGAACAATGATTCAGAATGGTACACTAGCTGGTAAATGGGGTCTGCCTAGTAGATTCCAGTCGAAGGAAATGACTAGGTTGCTTGGAGGTGGGACCGAATAGATGGCAGGATATGACTCTAATGAACTTCCTTCCTGTGATAAAGGAATGGGTAGACTGCCCCCAAGCTCATCAGAGTCTATGTTTACGAAAAGAATTTTAGCGATGTCTTTCTCTTTCTCTTCAATGATGGTATCATTCGAAGATGAACATTCTAAAGGCAAGACCGGGTCAACTGCCACCTCGACCTTTTGACTTTCATCTAGTATGGATTCAGAGGGTTCATTTTCAATGATAGATGTTTCGGCTGACCACAATGGTGTGCCAGCCGAATTTTCAACCAATGGTGGACTTTGCAAGAGTTTCTTATATCTAGGAGGGATCCGTAGCGGTGAAGCAGGACGGTCATCCAAAACTCTTTTAGCTTCATCAAGGAAGGAACAACTATGGATGGCGTGATTACCTTCACACAATTTACAAGGAAATTTGGGATTCCTTTTCTGTCTAGATACTTCACTTTCACTGGTTGATGGTGTGCTTTCAACATGATCATCAAAGGCTGACGACATCGGATTGTGCAAACGAGGAGAACAGTCCCTTAAGATCCGTGGGATGCAAGGACAATCTCAGTGATAGTGGTCTCCATTGCAAATGACATATGGAGATTTAGGTTTAGACGGTGCGATGTGAGGATTTTCGCTAGACGACGCCTTGTTGCCCCCTTTCGCTTTTGGCTCCTTCTTATTCTTTTCCTTTTTCTCTTTCTGCTTCTTCTTCTTCTCAGTTACTTGATCTTTAGCTTTACCAGCTTTATCAAGTGAAGAGGAAGTAGGAGAGGGAGAAACAGACGAAGTAGAAGGTTGGAGGGTAACTCTAGTATCATCTAGTTACTGACTTGACTATTCAGGAATTACGGTATTCTGAACGACAGAGGTAGAGAAGAGCCATACGGGAAAACCAATCATCAATCCTAGAAGTGACAATGTGGCCATATGGGGTGCACCAACATCTCCCCAAGAGGGGAAAGGACTAGGATTTCCTCCAAGGGGAAATCCTTGGTTGGTAGACTCCATTTTTCTCAACCTAAAGACCAATGAGGGAACTTGTGATGTTATTCCGATTAAAATAAATTTTAGACGCTTTGACACAACTTGTTTTTTCAATTTTAAAGAGTCGAGAAAAAACAAAAAATGACTCTAGTCGCCTTCTATTTTTATTGAGCCTGAGGTGACAAGTGCTCAGAGGACCTTTTCTTTTAAGGAGTCTGAAAAGGAGAAAAATAGACTTCTCTGGAAATCTAGGCAGAGGGGATTACCAAACCAATCGCAAAATTGCAGAATACTTTTTATGGTATGTCAGTCAATCTTCCCGAATGTTGTGTTTAGTGCATTGCGATCAATAGGGTGGAAAACACGGCTTCCTAAGGATAAAGGATGCAGCCTATTGTGGTCTCCCAATATATACTCGACGGTACGTGGGAGCACAAGTCCATACTGGCACTTACCATCTCAGAGTGGAGGAATCACCCAACCAACAATGAAAACAACAGTTACCAGGTTTTACAACGCCGGAATTCGTCTCTAGCCTAGACCTCTAGATGTTGTGCATTAGGTTCCAAAGAATTTTTAGATTCATTAAATTTATTTTATAGTTGATCTTGTTTAAAAATTTTCCTTTCAAGTTCACCGCGTGATGTGTATACAATTCCTAAAATGCAGTCTAAGATGGTAAAAAACTGTTTAATCTTCTTTTGGCAATGAAAATCCTAGCCACTAAGGAAAGAAAGTTGAGAGTCTTTCAACAAAGAGCACAGAGCACACACTAAATGAATTGTCTTAAATCAAACCAAGTAGTCTAAATGAAAATGCACATGCATGTATTTGTTCTCAGCCTTCTTAATGTATGAATGATGATAAGAAAGCTAAGTGAAAATTTGAACTATTTTCAAAGCAATAATACTTAACAAATTTCCTTTTCAAAATGAAGTGAAGATAAGGGTGACACTTTGTGATTTCGAAATGAAAACTATTTTTTGACACTTTAAAAACTACTAATTCAAATCATATACAAGAGTAACTATATAATCGACTATCAAGAGTAATGGGATTCTCTTCTATAACTGAAAATGACACTTAAGACACTTTCAGATTAAGAAACGACAGTTCGACTATGCTAATTCTTTGCAAAAGAGAACTGAAATTGGTGCACAATACATAAAAACACTTACAGTTCTTTGCATAATAGAGGTGGAATGATGGAAGAGGAGGGGCTTTTCACAGAGATACACTGATCACAGACAGCAAAACTCCTGCATAGAACTGAAAATAGTGAAGAAAAAACAAATTTCTGAAGGTAAAGTTAACCTTCCCTGACCATCGCACCTATCACCTAGGGAAATCAATATGCAGCGCACGTACAGCACACGGGAAGTGCGATGCATACAAACTGCCTTGAAGGGTGGGTGTGATGGTACCAGTGCGAGGCTTTTAACTAGTTTTCGCTTACAATTTGCAATTCAGTTCAGGGATTTAGGCTGAGTAAGTGATTTTCAGTATCTGTAAATCACATGGGTTGATCTAAGGAGGTTACTAGAGCCACCACTTAGGGCAATTAGAATGTTTGCAAATTGATTGTTTAATTCATAAAAAAAAACCCGGAGATAGAATGAAGCAACATTGATCTACTTTGCATTTGTATAACAAATGTGGTTTGAAGGCTAGCTGGCTTGGCTTCATGCTCCATCTGTAAGTTTATAAAATAAACAAAGATAGGCTAACAAACAATCTATTTGGTCCCTAGCAGAGTCACCATTTTGTTACCACAAATAGTGTCCACTCTGTGATAAGGGATCCATATATAGATGATTTTAGGGAGGTGAGTCATCTTTTGGGGTTTTGATTAGTGTCCTCTCTCTGATAGTTCTTGATTCCACTTGGAGACTGATGATCTCTTACTCATCCCTGGTCGAAAACAGATAGGCAAGTGTCAGAGGGGAAGCTTCTGGAAGATTCCATGATCTTCCACCTCGCAAATTGTCCCTGCCATATGTCCATTCTCGCCCATCACACCCTACAGAGGGGCCATTCAGTATGCATCACACCCTGTACACTGGGAAGGTGATATGCATCGCACCCTCTGCACTGGGTATTCAGTATGGTCTAGTTTTGACCATTTCTGAGCAGTTTTTAGTGGAGAACTTCTGGGAGATAATGTAATCATCTGACCTTGTTCCTTTAGGCAGTGAAGCAACACTTTTAGGGACTTAGGAGCCCTCAGTTTATGGACATTTATCATTGGGGTGCAGTGCCCAAAAATTTCTATAACAGCATGGGCCGTTTATGTCCCCCATGGTGAGTTGATTGATATTCAAGGTATTTGTTTAGGTTGAACAACTAATAACATTGTTGAGTATAGCACAGTTATCGAATTATTGTCAAAAGCCATTTCTCTTGACATTTAGGAATTGGTTGTCAACCTTGATTCACAACTTGTTATTCCTCAACTCAACGAGCAATATTCTATCAGAAACCCTCAAATATTGAGAATGTATTTGTGTATTCGACTATTAGAATGAAATTTTGATTACATCACATATCAGCATATTCCTAGGCATATGAATACATTACAAATGCAGTAGCTAATTATGTGTTGGACAGACATTTGTGAAATATGTGAGAAAACAAGAACATTTGTACCATAGTAAGAAGAAACCATAGCATAGATATATATATATATATATATAATAATATATATATATATAATTAATATATATATATATATATATATAAATATATATATATATAATAAATATAATATATATATCGATAATGTTTGAGTGTCATACACCAAAACCCAAAAAAATAATATATCCATTCAAGTTCATTTGTGGCTTGCAGGCCTCAAAACTATAAAATGCTAAACCTATAGAGTACTCGGCATGGTGCTCATGATAGCATGTTACTGCTTGTACTACATGAGTCATAAGCCAGTGTATCCGGTCTGATACCCACATTGTGTGTCGCTGATACTGATGTGGCATGTCACCCACCAAGAAATACTCTGGGATACCTCTAGTCAATCCCTCCAGGTTCCACATGATTTCCTCCTCATTATCAACTCCTTCCATGAAACTGTCAAGCAACACCCTTGGAAATCGGGGAAATCCTGATCGGTCGCTTTGGTCCCACATCTACATTTACAAAATTGAAATGTCATGAACCCATATATTTCAGAAACAATAAAACGTCAAAAATCAAAATTGTTTTTACCTCCATCATCATAACCTTCTCGCTCTAGGAGCCGCACAGCTGGATCACCATGGAAGTCGGTACCTCTATAGGGCCAATCCTCTACTATGATCAGCTGCTGCCTTAGCCACAAAAAGAAGGTGGACTTGTATGACATATGCTAGCCCCTAGTGAGTCTAGGCATCAACTCACTCCAATGGACAATCTATGGGTCTTGTTGCAATGGCAGGTTCACCTCTGCAAACTCGTAGTGAAATTGTGGGATCCGCTCCAAAAAGAAGGTCACTAGAATAGAACCATCTGTGAACTACCTCAAGTTTCCTTCCATGGGTTTGGATAACTGGTGCTTCATGTTTACCATCATGGCTTCGGCCCAGTTGAAGATAGCTAGCACCGATGGAACTTGGATTTGTTGGACTCATGCAATTCGTGAGCCCTACCCACTCTGTTTATTGTCAAGAGAAGTGTTTTTAGCACAAGGTCCCAAACAATCATGATCTCTATCTTGCGCTCTTTGATTTCAATGCTTCTGGGGAGTGTTTTGCAAGAAACATGTTCACACTTTCTCTAATAGGCTTGCCCCCATAGATATTGACTGGTTCCCCTCTTCAGGACAGTCCAGTGATGAAATAGATGTTGGAAGTTTCCAATTCTATTTCTTGGTCCCAGATCATAAAAACTTCCCAATTGACATCCAAAAGATTGATCAAATATTGCAACAACTTGGGTTGAGCCTAAAGACCTAGTGTGAGAATGAATTTTAGGAGCCCACAGTTCCTTAGGGAACTCAAATAGTTTGGGTCTTCCAATGCTTGTGAATCAATTGCCTCATTTTCATGTTCTCTCCAATTAGCCATTTTTTTATTAAGTTTTCCCTACAAGAAGCATAGAATTAAGTCAACATTCATCCTTGGCTAAAGAAATATGGATTCCAAGTAGAGAAATTAGGCAAAAATTCATTTTTTTTTGTTCACGGTGTGAGTGAAACTTTTTTAAAAATAGTAGCGCCGATGGTGCACTTGACGAAGTTAATAACCCTCGATCAACGTGATCTTGTGCCCAGAAATCACATTGACTGAGGGCGATTTGTTTCTAGGATCTCCTCGAAAAATCCAAAAAAGGTTAAAAACAGGAAGAAAAAACATAAAAATGAAGCTAAGGGTGTCAGCTCTTACCTGCAAACTGACAGATCATTGAATGGCCTCCTAGATCTACCACAATCTTCTTTGGAAAATATAGGGCACAAATGGGTGAAAATTTCTCCACGGAAGGTAAAAAGTTAAAATCATAAAAAATATTTACTTTTTCCCCTTTTTATTCATTTTTCATGAAATTTTAGGGTTTTAATGGCATTTTCCATATATTTTACCTCAGAAATTAGATAATACGTTTACCTCTTGTGCAACGATAGGTGACAGATTACTAATGATGGTAGTGGAGTCACATTTAAGCTATTTTCTCGACTCATAAAACTGAAATGAAGATTGCCGAGTAATTTTCCCTTTTTAAATCATTAAAGAGAATAAAAACAGGGGGTTCACTTCCAATCCCTTTTCCAACTCTTTAAACACGAAACTATTGTCGAGCTCTTGTCATTTTGAACTCGTTAAAGGCTATGAAATGTTGTTCTATGTTTACCCCTTTTTCGGCCTGGGATAAACTATTTATGAAAAATGTACTCCCTGTCTGAAATGGTCAAGAGGTTCTCTCAAAGTATCGTTTTCTACCTTTTCGGACTTGAGAGACACAAATGTATGAAAAGGGACCATGTGGAGTTTTCTTTTTCATGTCATTTTAAAAATTTCTAAACATGAAAAAGATATCGAGTTACACCTTTGTCGGACTCGTTAAAACATTAAACGACATCAGATTCATCACCATGATGAACATGAGCTTATCCTTCCTAGGGCTCATTAATATTACTAGGTCTGATTGATCTGAAGGATGGACTTAGAGTGGAAGCACATGCTATCCCCTCCAAGCTTGTGATTAAAAATAATTGGGGTACCTACCAGAAATGGTGGGGGGGAATGGGAAATCCTATCAGTTGTCTTGGAATCTCACTCTTGAACATGACACTTTCTGCTTCATGTCGGGTTGGGATATCCTCACTTAATCATTGACTTTCCTGGGTTGGGTCATTCATTATTTCCTTCCATTTGATCTCTACCATGTCATCATGACCTTCAATCTTATGGGTCCAAAAATTTCCAGACTAGAGTGTTCAGTCATCAATATTTTCAATAGTTGTCCTTTTGTAGTTACACTCATTCCTGATTCTCTGTATCACCCATAATCATTACATCCCTTTGTATTGTGTTGATGATGTGGGATACATCATGGCCCTCCTTTGACATGGTCACTTCCAGTCGACTTCATCTCATTATCCAAGAAGCTGACCAAGAGACTCCCTTCCAGTACCTTAGAGCTTCCATGCCCTAATGGCAAGTTCTTCGCACTCAATGACAAGTTCACATCACTGGATTTTGATCAGGAGATTTCACAAGTGTTCAATTTTAGTTCCTTTATTCATATTTCATGGATTGTGTTTCTAGTACCCTTAGAGGAATTTTCATTATTGGTGGTTTCTCTTGCGCTTGTTAATGGTTCACATCATTGACCGGTAATCAAGCAATTTTCTAGCATGTTCAACTTTGACACCTCTACTCACATGTTAGAATTTGTACTTTGATCGGGTCGTGCTGGAGCGCAAGACCCTGGGCTCAGATTACTAAAGTCTAGGTTGCAAGGTGATGTGACATGATTATGTTAATATACATTTCTCTTTCAGATGGATGGTTGTGACCATACCATGAGTTGTTATATGTGATCCTTCTCATTATTTGATGGTTGCGCCCATGCCTTGGATCCATTTACGTGATATTTCTCTAGATGGTTGCATCTATACCATGGTTGATGTATCATTTGTCAGATTTTTCAGTAATGTATATGTATCTATGCTTGCTTGTAGGTTTTCCAACGACAGACTCCGATTCCCCACATCCGCTTTTAAAGCGTTTCACCCCTAACTCTAGTTCCGCCTTCACATTGTAGGGGGAATATGTTACACAACATTTTTTCACTATCCCTATACTCCCCATTCCATGATCATGGAGGACCTCTACAGTGAACCCTTCATACTGTCCCATCATGAAGAGACTCCCATTACATCCCTCTTGATGATCATAATAATTCCCCTTTGTATCATTTCCCAATAATATTCCTTTTACCCCAGTTTACAAGGTCGACGCTAATGGCCCATTCCCTCCTCACAGTGATTTGTAGAGATTGAAACTAGGACTAGCGTCTTATGACGCAACTGAGCCTTTTCTCAGTTGCGTTGATCCTCTTTTCGCAAGTGTTTCTAAATATGGAGTTGAAGCTTCCAGGTCTAGAAGCTTCATAACATAAGTCTGGTAAATGGTTGGGTTGGATGGAGCCAAGGAAGTCAGTTTGGGCTCCTTTTCCCTATTAAGATGGAACAAACCCAAGATATAGGGCCTCTCCCATGATAAGAGGAACCATCTCCCCTCCATCAAAGCTATATAAACTCCTCCTTTTCCAAGCTAAACTAGTCGTAGTATTTTTGGAGCTTGAATAACCAGCAAGATATCATAGCTTGTAGCCTTCTAGTTTATGTTTGTGGAGGGAGAATAGTGTGTTTGGTTTGGTTTGGAATTAAAGGGAAGAAGCCTTAAAGCTTCTATTGTTTGGGCTATCCATGAGATGCTAGTGGAGGTGTAGGAACCTTGATACATTGGAGGAGACCAACAATGTGAATGCATTGGTTGTAATCTCTTTCTGAACTTACATGAATAAAACTATTTATTTATTTCCTACATTAAGTCTTATCTCACATTTTATGTCTTAAGATTTCTTGACCTTTTAAGTATGTTGAATGCAATTTGTATGCTATCATGTTTGTTGTTGTTGTATGTTTTCTTGTTTCAGGTATTCAAAGGAAGGAAACAAAAAGTAGTTGGAGTAAGGAAGCAGGATTATCACCATAGCATTATAAGAGGCAGGCCCTCTTATTTGATTCTAGCTTAATGAATTTTTCCATAGATTGTTGGTTTGTGGCTAGACGGTCTCTCTCAGGCTAGAGGAATTGTCTTTGTCTGCATTGAGAATTTACCTGCTCCACATGCATGCATGGCATGGGTCCAACTACATCCGAGTAGAAGATTATCGTTCAGATTAGCGTCATCAATCTCCACTTCGATGTGAACAAAATTTCCCTCCAAAGTAATGGAAAATTTAGGGAGAACATCGTATGGTCGAGAATCTCGCCCATCAAAGGCTTCTAGAATGTTAGGTGATTGGTTCAGAGTAGGAGAACCAATTGACTTCCAACAAGCAAAAAACATGATGCAGGTAGAAGAACCTTCATCGATGATGGTCCTATCTATGGTTTTATCATTTATGATCACCTGAATGACAAAGGAAATTTTATGAGGTAAATGTAGAACATGGTTTTCCAGAACAAAATAAATGAGATTAGAGTCAATTGGATCAATACCTCCAATAGCCAACAATAATGATTTATGTTGAGAAGGACAACTTTGAAGGACCTCAAGAGTAGACATAGCTGAGGGTGCTTGAGCAAAATCCTCAACAATGTTATAATGTTGAGTGGCTCGAGCATTTGGATTGTACAATGACTTTCGTAGCACACCTTGAGAAGGTGGTCGAATGGTAGAATCAGGATAAGCTCTCTCTATATGAAGAGGACTAGAACTTGACGAGAGAGAAGAGGAAGGGGTACCTTCTTTATCTTTCCTTGCTTTCTTGGTAGGTGTTTGATAATCTTTTGATTTGGTACCCATGTTGATAGGTGTATTCATCATGAACACTTGTGAACCTAAGGAAGCAAATGACTGAAGCTAGTCTACCATTTGGGTCTGACAGGATGGAAAGAGCTCTTTCAAGATAGGTGGGGTCATTTGAGAAAACGACTAACTTCAGATCATCCGGGACAATATTTAGTATAGTGATCTTCCTCACAGATGAGGCATGGATACTTGGGCTTTTGTTGAGAAGCATCATTAGTAGATGACTTAGGAGGGTGTTGGGCACAGAATTCCCCCAAGGGAAGTTTGGGGCTTAGAGGCTAGATTTTGGTCAAAGATTGTAATTTTGATGTAAAGACTCCACATTTTGTGGGCGTGGAGCATGTAGTTTGTAAAAGAGCCATAGTGTAGTCTACCCTTAATCTTGTTATTGTAATGCCAGCTGTAAAGATCTAGCCATGATCCGCAAGCCATGGGATTGTATAAATAAAGTGAGGCTCTAAGTAGTTAAGACATCAATCAATTGATAATGGAAGATGAACATATGATGTATGCAAGATAGATCTGTGGAGTAAAGTCTAGTTTTGGGCTATAGAGTAGGAGAAGGCTTTGCAGCTGACTGCACAAAAGCTTAGTAGCTCGCAGCTGAGTGCAGGGACCCTTGCAGTTGAGTGTGCAAGGTGAGTTGAGTTTGTAACAGTTCAAAGTAATAATAAAGATAAGTTTTCTACCATTACTGTGTATTTATTTCATGTTTTATGCATATGTTACATTGGATATAAATTTCACTTTTAACGCTTATATGATGCACGAATGTGTATAACTGTGTTGATTAAGTAAATGCAAGTTAGAATAACTATTTACATGAAGATAAGTAAGATCTGTTAAGAATATAAGTAAGATACATGGTGCAGTTTTTGGAAATAGCGTAGCGCAAAAGAATATCAGCCCCTGGTTAGGGCTGCATGAAAAACGATTATAACAAATCGTGAAGGTATTGATGGTTATAACATTGCATGAAGCGACCTGTGCAAAGGAAAATCTAGTTGGAATAAATCGACATCACAGACACCTCAAGGGTGTGGAAGCTTAGTTCTAGCATCCCCCCATACTTCTTCGGGTGAGACTTCAATCCGCGCTCTGTGGGGCTGATGTCGGAACGACCAGTAGTGTAGGGATTTGTTTGGCTAAATAACTCTGAACCTGGGTCAGGCCCCCTTAAACCAAAAAATGATTCTATTTCTAGGACCTGAATCTACATAGACATGTCTAATGTCTTATCATTGGAATCCAACTAAGAAAGAAATTGAAGGCTAGTTGGACAGAAGAATTCACAAGTTTGAGGTGCAGGAGAATAGGAACCCGTAACTGTCAAAAGAAGAGTGGTTAGAATACTACCTGTACATGGAGATCCACGAAATCTTCTTCACATCCTTCCTTACTAAGCTATACGAGTGGATCGCGAAGCTAGTAGATAGCCAAGGAAGGTGGAAGCTTGATGGTCCTATTGTGTGGACCCCAGAGTTAGTGCGAAGGTTGGAAGCATCGAAGGATAAGATCACATATGCCATTTATCATTGTCTTGATCATATTATAGGAGTATTCATTATTGAGTTTGTGGTTGACACCTCAGTTAGCTACAGTGAGGCAGCATGACGCTTTTTCAAAGGATCACGAGGTAAGTATGTAAAGTATTTGAATACTTGGATTAAAATGTTATTATACAAAAAGAGGGTTATGCAGTTATTTTGATGTTCAGAGCTACGTGAAGTGGAAAATCTTACAGGCACAAAGGAAAGAAGGGACCAGAAAATAGCCCCTTCATTTCACCTCCGCGAGGGGACAAGGAAGAGCTCGCGAAGGTCTCACCATGAAGTGCCATCCTGATAAGGCAAAGAATTCTGTGAATACCACCTACACCCACACCACCGCTAGCTTCACTACCATCACCTCCATCTTCACACGTACCACATCCACCAGTGCCATGATTCAATATGGCAAGCACAGTGAAGTTGTGTGTGTTCAAAGGTTTGGGAAATGAGGATCCAGACCAATTTTGGCTCATCGTAAGGGTTGTATAGGAAGCACAAGGAGTTACAGATGACAATATGAATAAAGTGACACTGGTTACGACCCTGCAAGATCATGTGCTGACCTAATATATTAAGTACTCCAATGATAATCCAAATGTGGGAATCGTAGATATCCAAACAACGCTAAATAAATAATTTAGCATGCCAAAGTCTGAAGCACATTCAATCATTGGATTCAGAGAGATCACGATGCTACAAGGCGAGACTCCTTGGGAGCTAGATCAGAGGCTGAAATGTATGATTCGTGAGGCTAATATGAATCTGATGGATGGATAGCATCGTGAGTGATTTGTAGCTTTGTTAATGCCACATTTAAGAAGTATGCTATTGCAATAGAAGATAATGACTCAGGCAAAATCCCTAGAGATTTCCATGAGGCTACATCAGACCTCGATGTAGGATCCTAACTTAGGAGTTGAGTAGATCCACACATAGCTGAAGAATTTATGCCTTGAGATGCAAAGTCTGAAATAGGACGGGATAGCTTGACCAGAAGTGCGCGAAGAGGTATGGTATATAAAATGCAAGGGTCAAGGTCATGACAAGGACCACTACCCAGTTTTCACAAATTACCTCATAGGAGGAGGACCGATGCCTTTAAGGCTAGAATCGTAAGCAAGACATAGCGTGGTGCCTACTTTGTGGTTCGCAATTTGTCAAATAGCAAGAAAACATGCCCACTTGTTACAGAATTATAAGCAAAATTCAAAACAGTTGTTCTGCAACTTTTGTAGGTTAGTGGGACATGATGAGTGTAGTTGTAGAAGCTATGAGATGATGATGGATAGGACTCCCACCTATAGAATTCAGGCTGAAATGTGACCCCTTGACCAGAATGTAAGAGTGGCGTGAAAAGGATTTCAGGTGCATGGATGGGGCCGAGGTGGAGTTGGACCTGGAAGAGGTCGCGGACAGTTGATATGCTACAACTGCAGAGGGCTGGGACATTATTCCCATGACTACATGAATCAAACATGCCCATCATGTTTGTATTGCACCTTGTTTTATCATGATACAGAAGATTGTCCTATGCTGATAGTTAGGATATGTGACAAATGAGTGCTACTGCCTCCCCTGACTCTGAACCTATAGATGATGAAGTCTGAGTCGTTCGAAGAAGATCTGAATGTGAATATTGTGCTCCAAAGTGGAATCGTGACAGGAGATGATAGAGGAAAACAACTAGAAGATAGTACTTGGGTTCATAAAGCTCCAGTGGAAGAAGTGGAGTTTGATTTGGAGCACACTCAGGAAACCTTCATGGAAGCTAAGAAGAGCTTCACTGATGCCTCCACTTCACGAAACAAAGATAAACCAAAGCCGGAGATGGACCCATCTATGCTCACAATGTTCTTGGAAACATGTATTAAGTTGTTGCGCAATAGTAAGGTGGTGAAAGCGTTATAGGAACTCATCAACACATGTGTTAAGACCATGATAGGAGAACCATGCATAGTCCAGAAGATCAGAAAGCATAAGACAAAAACAAGAAGAGAAATGAGACTAACTTCGCAAATGAGAGAATAATAGATGGACCAAGTAATTTTGGGTTTGGGATCAGATGCAAATGTTTTGCCGAAGCAGGCATGGGAACGATGGGTCAACCTACGTTGTAGTGGTCTCCAATTCAGCTGCGAATGTTGAACCAGTAGAAAATAATACCCATGGGGCGATTGCAAGGAATAACTATGGATATTGAGGGAGCAAGCATGTTGGAAGACTTTGAAGTGATAGATATTGTTGATGATAGCAATCCCTACCCCGCACTCTTAGCAACTGACTAGGCCACTGAAACGAATGGGGTAATCAATCTAAAGAAGTGCAAATTTTTTTTTGAAAAGAATTCATTGTGCGTAATTGTACCCCTGGACCCTGCTGAAGGATCGCACTATATGGAGTTGATGCACGACTATGAAAGTGATGATGATTTGGACTGTATCTATAAGATAACTGTGCGAGACCAAGATTGGGTAAATCCCACCGTGAACGGTCAGATTTCATGGGAGTGCGAGACCTCTTATACTTTGGATTCTAATGAAGAAACAGAGCGATGGTAGAACCAATTACATGAGTGCTATAGGATAAAATGCACAATGTATGGAGAATGGAGATACCCTCAAGGGTATTCCCAGGACCCTTGGAAAACTGTAAGATTATCTATAGTTGTCATAAAGCTACATGCATGTCCATAAACAATAACTAACTATCAAAGAAAGATAGCTTCACTACCTCAAACCTCCGTGTAGGTTTGCTAGAGAGCACAATGCAACTAGGTGGAAGTCCCCTGAGCTAGCTCCAGATCAAGTCCTGCACATAAAAGAGACAAGCATAATCACATCACACAACCTTGATAATTAATACATGAATATATAAAATACATCTAGTTACACAAAACTAAGCTACGCATGCTAAAAGGTATTGGACAAATAAATAAATGAATGATAGTACCAACACCACAGAGTAGACAATACAACTGCAGTTCCATATTAATGTCAGAAGAGTGACTACAACCATTTGTTACATCAGCCTTCCATTACCCCTCCAACTCTTCTCTCTCTCTTCCTTCTTACCAACTTCTTATGCTTAGATTTGAGACTATGCTCAACAATCAAGTAAGCTATCCTTTCAAATGATTTTACCTCTTTCACCAGAGCCCTAGCTTTGCTTATGTAGCATTCGAGCTAGGGTTTCCAAGTTCCTCCATGAGTTTTTTTAGGTAGAAGAAATGATGTTTCGATGCTTTTTGGATCTTTCCCATTTGTCTCCTTCATTAGGAATAGAAATCCCTCAAATAGGTCAAACTCTAGATGTTTCCTTGCTTTTCTAAGTAGATTTAGGAGGGAATATACATATATTTATGAGTCAATTCACTCCTTTGACCTATAGATCCTCATTAGGATCCACTAACGATGTCCCCGAACCAACAAGTAGAGTTAGTAGGGTCACTAATGCTCTTTTAGGCTTACATAGAAGCTTTATAAAGCATGTTGTTAGTGTATAGACAATGTTAGTGTGGAAACAAGGCCTGTGATTTTCGCTATTGCTTCAGCCATCATTTCTTTCTCCTTTGAGCTGATGAGGAGTTCATTTTGTTGTATAATAGATGTCCCTGAAAGTGTGAGATCAAAGGATGTGACGATGGCCAAAATACTTTACTTAACTGTAATTTTCCTTCTTTGACAAAAAGAGAGAGAGGATCGGGGCTTCGAGCGATACGCAAAACCTGATATAACACATGTATATAAAACAACTAAAATAATATCATGAGTCAGGAATCCCCATTCTCAGTAGTTATGTCATAGTGATTTTCTCATAAAAGAGATATGACGATGTTGGCCACCGATAAGCACAATGCGGATCTGGTGTCGTAATAGTATCATTCTGATGCGTTGTCTCCAAAAAACAAGATATGCAACTGAAACAAGGCTAAGTGATGAAAGCCTCTACCCAAGGTCTTGATTTCAGCTTCAGCGAACAACATAGATCAGTGCATGTGAATATATGCATTGATGTCGAACATGAATGAAATCATCTGATTATCAGTCAATAATGGAGACCGTTAACAAACCTGAGGAGGGCCACCAATAATGGTGATGATCTTCAAGATGCACAATACAATCTAGTGAGTGTGAAAGATGTTTTTATCATCAAGCACTTATAGAATCGCTTATCCAGGAGCCAAATAATGAGAACCCCTAATCAATCACAAGGTGAGTTGTCACTAATGTGTGCAAGTACCAAGGCACTGAATTTGTTTCTGGGTTGTCTTCCTAGAGAGAGTGTTGAAATCAATAGGAAGATACTTGTTTAAAGGTAGGCAATAATGTGTCCTACATCAAACGACATGAAACAAGACAAGAATGATTTTTTTTTGATGAATCTTTGAACATTGGGTCTAAATGAGAAAGGGCATGATGAAAGGATATGCTTGATGAGTTGATGGAGGAAACAAAAGGTTAACCCCTAAACAATAGAAGGCACGACAACAATTTTAACCATGCAACACCAGACTCATGAACACTAAACAATGTTAGGATACAAAGATGCAAGAACATCAGCGTATTTAGGCTAAACTCATAGGACAGTAGGATTCATATTGAGAAGCCATCACAAGGAAGGTTTATCTGAGGGAGTGTCATGTTCAAGGGAACGATTGCTGCCAAACCACACTTTCTAATACTAAACACAGTTGTATTGAATACTTTTCCCCATCTGATTAGTTTTGTGAGCCCAGACAGGTACACTCATCGATCTTTTCATATTTTAAGAGTCTGAAAAGGACCATAAAAAGAGCGACTCTATGTCCTATATGATTAGTTTAATGATTCTAGAGAGGCAAAATCATCGATCGTTTCATGTTTTAAGAGTCTGAAAAGGATCATTAAAAGAGCAACCCTATCACCCATCTGTGTAATTTAATGAGTCTAAATGAGATAACTCATTGATATTTTCATATTTTAAGAGTCTGAAAAGGACCATAAAAAGAGGGACTCTATTATTCATCTGTGTAATTTAATGAGTCCATGTGAGATAAATCAGTGGTCTTTTCATATTTAGAGAGTCTGAAAAGATCGTAAAGAACGACTCTAGGGTGGTTCCTTTGTCATAGGTTTTAACTGGGTGCGACAAAAGTTTAATAAAATACCTGGATCAGTTACTTTTTCATGAGTTAATATATTCAGTCCAGATAAAGAGAAACCTATGCTCAATAGATGTTGACCTCATTTTGTTATGAGTACGAGGAGACAGACTAAACTTGCTTTTCATCATGAATTTTTAATGAGTCACATGATGACAAACTCAATACCCTCATCAAATTTGAACGAGTCAAATGAAGAAAACTATAGGCATATTTTTCAGTTTAGTGAGCAAGGAAAAAGAGGTAAAATAACTACTCATTCCTTCTTCGTAGATTTAACAAGACTAAAGAAGATAAAAAATCGAGGATTTTTCGATTTTAAGAGCAAGAAATGGTCCCAAAAAAGAAAGTGGTCTAGTTGTTTTTGTAGGTTTTTAACGAGCCGAATGACAAAAACTCGGGATTTTTCAGTTTAACGAGTGATAAAAGTACCTAAAAGAATGCTCAGGTCATCTTTATAAATGTTTAACAAGCCTAAAGACAAAATTCAGACTGTCATCATATGTGTTTAAAGAGTCCAATGATGACAAACTCAGGGATTTTTCAGTTCAAGAGCAAGAAAACATCCCAAAAAAAGAACATGCTCATGTCTTATTTGTAGTAGTTTAACGAGACCAAAGAAGGAGACTTGAGGTTTTTCAGATTAACGAGTAAGAAAAATACCATAAAAAGAATGCTCGATCTTCTTCATGGTAGTTTAATGAGCCTAAAGAAGGAGACTCAAGGATTTTTCAGATTAATGAGCAAGAAAAATACCATGAAGAGAATGCTCGATCTTTCTTGATATCATGCTTGACAATAGAAGGGTCTATGCCATGTATTTCCTCATAAGACCAAGGGAAAACTCACAAAAGTCCTTAAAAGGATAGATGAAGCTCCCAATTTCCTCAGTATTGTGATTGGCTCCAATCTGTGTATTTGCCATGATGCTTGTCTTGACTGAAATATCAGTGAGCGATGACTTTGAAAGATTTGCTAATATTCACTTCAGAGACCAATAGTCTTATAAGGTGAGGAAACAATTTCAGGTGCATCAAACGATAGGATTTGAAGAGGCATCATGTCCAAATCAGATATCAAAACATGATGGTGCGAGTCCTCCCAAGGTCGCTCTTCTAAACTCATGATCTCTCTAATAGATTCGTCCTTAGGTAGGACTTGATTGAGGGTTTCGAAATAAGGAGCAGTTATGGGAGGGGCGGTGGTACCGTTAGCTATGACCAAAGTGACCAGAGACTCAGATGTAGATTGAATGACCTGGTAGTCTAATTCAGCTAGTGACAATGACATTTTTTTCTCTATAAGTGTCAATTTCTGAAGGGGCCGTGAGGATCCAAGGATCGGTCGGTTCGTGAGGAATGGATGAAACCATAGAGACCGTCTATGGAACTGCAAGTGATAAAAGAGGGAAACAAACCATCAGGGAAGATCCCTTCAATAGACTAGTACTGATACTAATGTAAGAGTTAGGTACACCACCCACTAATAGTACAAAGCCGCTAGGTAACGGAGAGTAATTTGGGGTGCAAAAGGATAGCTAGTCCACTATGACTATCTTTCCATCTAAGGGAAATAGGATTATAAGGAAGTCCAAAGACACAATGGCCTTCATGGCATAAGTCCAATTACGGCCCAAAAGTAGATTATAGTCAAGTTTATGATCCACGAATTCGATATCCACCATTATCGTCTCCCCACTCAAGATGATGGGGTAGCTGGCTAGGTAACCTTTTGGAATGAAAGTGTGTCCGTCAAAAGATTTAATCGAATTCGACAGTAGGGAGAGGGTTGGAGAACCCAAAGCAAGCCAACATGAAGCCGACATGATGCAGGTAGAACCACCTTCATTGATGACAGTTCTATGTATACCTTTACCTTTCGAAAATATTTGCACCTAAAATGCAAGCTCGTGTGAAAGGGCAGGTTTACACTTTTACATGTCAAAAATTGCAAGCATGGAATCCTATGGGTCAATACCACCAATGGTTGAAAGAAAAGCCTTTGTTTGTGCTCGACATGTTTGTAATACTTCGAGTGGCGACATAGCTGACAGTGCTTGCATCAATTCTTCTACAATGTTGTAGTTTTGGGCAGAACGTGTAGATGTATTATGCGTTATGTGTCAAAGTGCCCCTTGAGGGGGGCAATCGCAAGGTTAGGATTCAACCTTTTGATATGCAAATAGTTAGGCGGCAGTGGGTTTTGACTTGAGGAAGGTTTCTCTGCATGAGCGACAGGAGCTCCATAATATTTGGCTCTGCTTTGTAGATCTATTGTTTTAAAGGTGTAAATGCTATAGGGTCCTTCACCAGCTGAAGGATGTTGCTAACCACCATTGCCCCCTTGTGGGGGTTGGGGTTGGTTTCAAATAAGGTGTTGTTGCTACTGAGCGGGGAAAGGATTATTCAGGATAGTAGGGGTCCTTTTCGTGTCCCTTTTAGCAATTAAATCCATGCATTCCTGAAGACATGGATATAGATATGTCATGTGATATAGCGCACAGATTTTGCAAGGGAATCGGGTGGGCTTATCCTTTCCATCGTTAGGAGGCACAACAACCTTCTACTTTGGGTTTTTCTACTTTGTTGACTGCTCCTTAGAAGGAGCGATCTTTTTCTTATTCTTCTTGTTCTTACCACCAGGTTTTTGCATAGATTGCATAGAGTTTATTGCGGTGGTAGGAAGAGTAGTTGATTTAGTAGAGGTGTCCACTGACATATGGTTAATGGGACCACTGAGTTGTTTTACAACAGCCCTGTAGGTTGCACCAATAATCCCATCAGTGTGCACTCTGTGGTGTTGAGTAGCAGAAGCATTCGAGTTGCGAGGGCATTAGGGATTATGTCGTAAAGAGTGCCAGAATATGAATATATTAGATCTAAGTGTTGGGCATGATGTATGGATTGGTCTTCTATGATTGTACCACCTAAGGTGACATCCTTAGTGATTTGGGGGAGTAGGGACTTGCAGAACCAATCTACTAAGAGATAGTCTGGGAGGGGATCTCTGACTAACCTCTGCCTATATCTCCATTCATGTATATGATTAGAGATGTGGGTGGCGGTATCCTGATGTAATGAAGTGAGGATTTCCATCCTAGCCTCATAGCGGATGGGTAGCTAGAAGTGGTTTAAGAATTCCATCACTAGAGCGTCAAAGGTATTGACTGACATGCCTGGTAACTCGATGTACCACTTGGCTGCGTTTCTAGTAAGGGTGCGGGAAAAAAGACGTAACCGGATACTATCATCCACCATGGAGTTAGAGACACACCAGAGATGATAGGTGGTGATATGGGTAACCGGATCCTCCACTTGATTCCCTTCAAACTTGGGGATGTCTGTCGGTATTTTATGTGGGATTGGTTGCTAGAGTAAGTTATGATAGAGGGGGTCATTTGTATGTTTGTACAAGTGAGGGATATCCAATGTTGCTAAGAAAGGAAAAGTGTCTTATACCCCCAACTCAGACCAAGGCGATGACATATGACTTGAGGATCCTTCCAGTCCTCCCATCATTTGAGCCCTAATATTATACATAGGTTGCGTGGTATAATAGTTTCCTTGGGGTATAGCATTGTAATGTGGATTTCCATGGGGATTGTGATGGTGGGGTATAGAATTTCCCCCAGGATAAGCGGTGCCCCCTTGACTCATTTGAGGTTGTGAGTAGGGTGCCCCCATGGATTGGTTGGGATCTCCTTGACTGTTCTCACCCGCCACAAAACTAACCATATGTCCTTGACTGACATAAGGAATGCTCATGTCAATCAATGACTAACCATGCATGCATGAAAATGAAGGGGAAACTGTTACGTTCCCAACCGGTATATGCATATTGGGAGTGCCCCTAGATACTTGAATTTGGGGGTTAGAATAATACAATGGATGCCAACCATATTGTTGGTGGAAGGGACCTGCGTTAACTATGCTATATTGAGCGTTATAAGGAGCGTTGTATGTAACACTTGTTGAAGGTATAGAGTTTGACAGTAAAGGGTTGGAACCTGACATTAGCTAGGTTCCACTCGTGGAGGGTGTCATGTGAGGGTTTGTACCTGGGGAAAATGGGATAGTAGGGTTTACCAACAATGGTGTGGTAGTGGCTGTCAACTTGGGAAGTGGTGGGGGACCAAAAGTGTCCAAAAGGTTCCACAACCTTTTAGTCATCGACAGGATGGATGGAATTGTTATAACTAAAGACAAAGAGGGTACAAGTGCAACACGAACCAATAGTGGGTCCAACGGATTCGTGATTGGAGGGTTATAGGGAGGAAGAAATCCTGCAGTAAAGAAATCCTCTACTAAGCTTGAATCATCGGTTGTTTGAACTGATTCTGTGTAAAATCTTGGAGATTGATTTCCCAAAGATTGGGAATCTGGTTCGCTAGAGCTCAATGGATCTTCTGCAATGAGTGGAGGAATTCTTAACAATCATCTAGACTGATGATGAGGGCTGGATGTAGCCATAGTGACCAATAATTTTTATCAAAACATTTATCATGGTGTTTATTAAAGTCTCAATGATAACACTCGGGCACCTAAAAAATTAAAAACACACTAATTGTACCAATAAAAAAACAGAGGGAAATGACCCTGTCTGATAAGCACTAATCACTGGAGATGAAATTGAGTATCACAATGAATAATAGAGAGGGCTGGCCAAATGTACAATTATGGCTACTCTAGAGCTTCGCTCGAACCTCAAATTGAGGGGCCAAGTACTCTCATGAAGAAGAGAACCCTCCCAAAAACTGAAGCCAAAGTAGGTCCATGTATGTTAGGTACTAGGGCAGCCCGCCCCTGTCACCTTGTGTAAGTCCTTAAAATTATGACCACTAAGGATACCTCAGATTACAGACACGACTGAGGGGGACGTAGTCGAAAATAGTACTATGTGTGGACATGATACCTGAGTCCTCGAATTAGCTCTGAAATACCCAAAGGGATCCCCAATACATAGAATACCCAAAGGAGTTGTAAGAGAAGGCAGGCTACCTTCACTTACATTCCGATGTTGTCTCATATTTAGCTCTGCTTTTACTAGAGTGGTCCTGGTAGTATGAGTGCAGAAGGAATTTTCTCTCTTTTAATGACACTAGTTTTGGTTTCTAATCTTGGGAAGTTTACTCACACTCCCTATCCCAAGATCCTAGCCTGAACTAATGTTTTTTTGCTCTATAAAGAGTTACTAATTGATTTTAGGTAGATTTTATGTGTACATTTTTAGTGTCTTCGGTAGGGGTGTTGATGTATGATATTTGGTGGGACTCTGACTAAACATCATGCAAAAGACAATGCTTGAAAATATTCAATTCGACGAAATAAGTTGTATTCTACAAGGGAGAGTCTTTCATACATTCATATTTGTTCCATGCATCCTAGTCATTATAACACTAGCATAACCGACAACAATTTTTCAATGCTTTCTAACAACTATTTGAAACCAAATGAAGCAAATTTTAACCAGCTAAGAAAAATAATTAATAAAAAATGTTGATTTTTCTTTTATAAAAACTTTTAAGAAGGAAAACAAAACTATTTCCTAAAAAAAAAAAATCGTTTAGCACACAGATCTTGCTAGCAAAATACAGCTATAGATACTTTTTCAGTCCATGAGCAAGTTTCCCATCCCTTTGAGTTTACAAACATAGCTACATGTCAAAATTTTGGTGACTAATGCTCTGTTCCAAAGGCCACAGAGAGTTAATGGTCCTACTAAAGCACTGTTTGTGCAAACACAGAGCTTTATAAAGCTCTATTTACTCTGCTAACTTGCGTTAGCATTGGAAAAGAATTCAAAACAGGCCTTTAGGGATAAGATCCAAGGCTGAATAAATGAGGGAAGGATGTTGCAAGGTCTTGATGGGCCAGAAAAGGAATGAAGTATAGGAAGGTCTAGAAGGAGGAGGAAACTAGGAACTTTCCGGGTGAACTGAGAGCTAATGTATAGTCCCTAGCAGAGTTGCTAATTCTCCTATAAGATAAAATGCACAATTTATGGAGAAAGGAGATACCCTCTAGGGTCTTCCTAGGACCCTTGGCAGACTATAAGATTATCTACAGTTGTCACAAAGCTAGATGCATGTGCATAAACAATAACTAACTATCAAAGCAAGATAGATTCATTACCTCAAGCCTCCGTGTAGGCTTGCTGGAGAGAACAATGGAGCTAGGGGTAAGTCCCCTGAGCTGGCTCCAGATCAAGTCCTACACATAGAAGAGACAAGAATAATCATAGCATACAACCTTGATAATTAATACATGAATATATAAAAGACATCTAGTTACACATAACTAAGCTACCCATGCTAAAAGGTATTGGACAAACAAATAAATGACTGATATTTCCAACACCATGGAGTAGATAGTACAACTGCAGTTCTATATTAATGTCAGAAGAGTAATTACAACCATTTTTTGCAACAACCTTCCCTTACCCCTCCAACTCCTCTCTCTCTCTCCCTTCTTACCAAATTCTTATGCTTAGATTTGAGACTATGCTAGACAATCAAGTAATCTATCCTTTCAAATGATCTGACCTTTTTCACCATAGCCCTAGCTTTGCTTATGTAGCATTCGAGTTAGGGTTGCGAAGTTCCTCCATGAGTTTCTTTAGGTAAAATCAATGATGTTGCCATGCTTTTGAGCTCTTTCCCATTTGTCTCCTTCATTAAGATTAGAAATCCCTCAAATAGGTCGAACTGTAAATGTTTCCTTGCTTTTCTGAGTAGATTTAGGAGGTAATATAGATATATTTATGAGTAAATTCACTCCTTTGACCTCTAGATCCTCATTGGGATCCACTAACGTTGTCCCCGAACCAACAAATAGAGTTAGTAGGGTCAAAAATGCTCCCTTAGGCTTATAGAGAAGCTTTATAAAGCATGTCATCAATGTATAGATAACGTTAGTGTGGAAACAAGGCCTGTGATTTTGGCTATTGCTTCAGCCATCATGTCTTCTCCTCTGAGATGATGAGGAGGACATTTTACTGTATGACAATGAGGTAACTACACTGAATTGTAATATGATGACAAGGTCGTTGTGTTGCATATTGACAAAAGTAAGAGACCTACCTACTGATGATGGTTTGAGTGAGGTAGTGTTGAAGCCTCGAAAATCAGGTCGACAATAAGGGGGATACCCACCCGGTCCGGACCTTGGTTGGCAGCTCCTTATCTGTTTGGTATAGTGGGTCCGACTGGGGATAATGGGACCGGTTTCCCAATCTAAGGGTGTGTGTGTGTGTGTAGAGTTGAATGATGTTGATCTAAGAGTACTTAAAGCTAATTTAATTCAGATTCTTAAACTAACTCTATGCTATTGTAATCTAATGAGAAACAACACATCTAATCTACGCTAATCCGGGGTGTATTTCTTCTATTATGCGATCTAAAGAGATTTCAAACAATAACTGGTAATAAAGATAATTCAGCTATTATAAGAATAGAAATCAATTAAGATAAACCGCTTTGCATAAGAAGTTAGGGAAAACAGCTGTGAACAGCATATCGCATAACAAGTTATTCATATATCAGACATAAATAAATGACTCCACCATATAGAAGTGCCAAATGGTGACTCATATATTCATGCAATAACATATAAACAACTGAAAACTGTAAATCACTTTAAGAATATAAGCAGAAAGGGCCAAGAGATAAAAGTACCATTTATGACTAATCCTACTTATAGACTTCAAGCAAGAACGATTTATCTCTACTTGTTCTAACATCTACTAAGATTAAAAAAGTGCAACATCAGTAGCAGACATCAAATGCAAACATTAATAAATCTCAATCCATCCATTCATCAAAACCTCCTCTGAGGGTGCAAAAGTGCATGTTCCGAGGACAAGTTTTTGACAAATTTTTGGACCCTTCTATAAATGCATGAGAAGGGTTAAAATAATACCTCCTAATTATAATAATAGTGTCTTTACAAAATTTAGGATGCGGTTTTCAAATGACCATCCTTTTTCTAATCTAATAAAAAGAAAAAAAAAAAAAATCTAAAATAAGGCTACTTCTGAACTTGGTCCTTAAAACTGCAAGTTTTCATCATGGGCTTGAGAAGAGTCAGCTGGTCGACTTCTGCGCTGAGCTGGGCTGCGAAAACAGAATCTATGAGAGCTGGCACTACTTTTTCGACTGCGTTTATGATTCATTTCACAGTCATCCATTGACTATGCGGCTTGACCAAGTATGCCCAGTAACACTCCGAATTTAACCTGTTCAATGCCTGGATCACTTTTCCCTTTTCCTGCGCCTTCTGCTTCCATTTTGCCTCCAGTCGTAGTTTATTTGGTAGGTACCCCGGTGTGGTCTCTTCGATTAAGTTGGCCCTGTGTAAATTCTCTTTTACACAGTCGATAAGAATGTTTGCCTGTGTGGCCGCTGTCTCTGCTGCTTGCTACGCCTACCTGATTTGATCGTCACATTTATTAAAGAGCAATTCTTTATGATTCTCGTTTATTCTGGGTGCACTTGCTCTTTTCCCTTCCTCTTCATCCTTCCAAGCTAAGTATTATGTATCCATAACATATGCGGACAGATAAAAAGGGGGATAGATCTTTTGAGAGAAGGATCTTTTAGACCGGTAATTCATAACAGTCGTTTATAGATTATCAGAAAAGATCATGGCCCAATTCATAATATCGGCATTTGTGGCAGCGTCTACTAGTGGTAGCCATTCAGACGAAAATTTATTGATATCTCGCATCCCAAATAATCTGCAAAGCATGGCCGCAACAAAACAATACGGAGAGGTGAGGGAACCAGTGTTGTACATACCGTTTTTGTCCTTTTTGAGTAACTCCTCTTTTCTGGACCAATCTTTAGTGGTCTCTGCTAAGTTTGGGTTCTCTGCCGCAAATTTCTTGACAAATAGTGCATTGTAAGTCATCTGCAGTTCAAGAAGATGATACATAAGCTTTAAATCTTGCGCGGCGAGTGATCCTATGAGCCCATGTCCTTGAACATTGAATTGTCTGTTATTCAACTCTGCATTGTCAAGTATCCACTTGATCATATGTGTATATGGTAAAATTTTGGGCCTAGCTACTATCCGGTGAAGAAATGAACATGCTAGCTCCTCTAAGGACGCCTCGGAAGAGCGATGTGAGCCCGCGATAGTATCAACCTTCATTACTCTAGGATTTTCTTCCTCCAGCAGCCTGTACATGCTTTCCCATGTCGAAATCCCTGCGTCTCTGTTGCAGGCAGTGTCTATATACAAAGGCGCCATCTCCTTCGTCTTTTCCTTCGCCTCAGAGCCTTGAGATTTATTTTTCTTTCCCATTTGCTCCTGCATTTGGCTTTGAATCGTCTTAGCTCTTTGTTCATGTAGATTACGAGTGAGGTGGAAATGACTGATTAAGAAAGGTGATGGGAGAGTTTTAAATGCAATAGATATATCAAATATGCCACTTTACGTGAAGTAATTCTTTACAAAAGCACGCGTCTTCATTTCATTTAATAACTGACAAGTAATTCATTTACTATCATTAAAAGCACATGATCTTGAGTCAGATTATGGTAAGTGGCTTTTCTTTGAATGGCGTGCCCGAAGGATTCGTGATTAAGTGATTTATGATTTGCTTGCGTAACATCGCAGATCACGCCATCGCAAATCGTGCCATCGCAAATCGCAAGATCGCAGATTGCACCATCGCAGCGGTTGCAACATCGCAGGTCGCAGAAGTTTGATGTTTGTCAAATCTTGCCAATTCATTTCTGCGATATGCGATCTTGTGATCGGTGTTATCACAGATCGGTAAATCTTGAATTTTTTCCTTATGAGTATTGCTTCATTGCGATGCGATGTTATGCTTAACACGAGGGTCTTGTGCATACTGATATTATAAAGGAATGGAGACATTTCCTATCTTTTTTGCAACGCAGTTTTAAAGATATTTCCCTTATCGTAGACTTAGGTTAAAAATATTCAAAATACCTTTCTAAGCTTACAATGGTAACCTTATTTTGAAGAAAGGAAAAACTTTCTTTTTTCTTAAAAATTTAACTAAGGTTCCCCATTCATTTAGTATTTTGGACAACACTTAAATGAACAAGTGGGGGTGTTGCTGGCCACAACAATTGGCAATTCACTTGGGAGAACCAGTTATCTTTGATCTTCTATTGACGTTTTTCAAACTTCCGAAACAAAAAAAAAAAAAATTCTCAGAAAACTTAAACTTTATTATAAAAAGATAAAACATATTATACTTCAAACTATCAATGATATTTTGTTTCAACCCCTTTATATTTTAATTACTTGTATCCTTAGCTTGTCCTTGCATTTACATCAGCCATTACTTGGCCTTGAAACAAAAATTAAAATAAAGTCTTCCCTATATAGCAGTCTTTTTAAATATGCTCCTTTGTCGCAGGTAGAGCCTCTACTGCCAGCAGGCGTCCATAGCCTCGACAGGGTTACCTATTACCCAGTAATGATCCTTTATCCTTCTTAAGGTTATTTACAACCTTTCAGAGAAAAACCCATTTTGACACTTTTTTCTTTCTTATTCTCTAAAGAACAATGTCTTGGTTTGGTGGCCAAATTATGACACAGTCATTCACTTGATTTACACTTTTGCTGAACAAGCTGGCTCGTGATGAGACCCCTTGTCTTTTGATTGTAACAATCTTGAGTCATTGCCATGTTTTGGTGGACAGTATTGGCAAAGTTAGCAAGTTATAATATCTGTGATCATGATAAGCCGGCTCGTGATGAGACCTCTTATTCTTTGAGATATAGTGTTTTTTCGGATTGTTTCTCTGAATGCTACAATTTCCTTTAGCAGGGAGGAAGTCAATTTTTTTTCCTTAAGAAAGTTCTGGATGACAATAATAGAGCTTTTTTGGAAATGGTTGTTTTTACAGAGAATCCTTATTTTGTTATTGATGCCTTTCATTGTACTGACGTAAAACAATTCCTTCACTAAGATTGCTTTCTTCAAATTTCTTGGAGTTGAAACTAGTATCATATATGGGTTAAAGTTCTATTGATAATAAAGATCAAGTTTTCCAAAATATTTGCTATTTATAGAAGTAGAAATTCAAAATCTTGATAGAGAAAAGGTATCTTTAGTAAATGTCAAATGTTGTTAACCAAAGCAAATTTTATTATGGAGAAAAATTATTTAACGAAATGAGAGGTAGATATTCCCTAGGGTTATGTACAGAATAGGGATAATCTCTTCTCTTATTTTTCCTACCAACTATTTAAAAGTAAACCTAATAACCTAGCTAAATTACTCCTACTCCTACTCTAACTATATACAAAAATTTAACTAGGTGAAATGATATTTCCAGTGGAGCCATCTTTTCATTTTTATTCCTACACGTATATAACTTTCCAACATCAGTGTTAAGAACAAAACCTTTCTTGGATTGTTAATGTTGGGTGTGGAATAAGAATGTGTAACTTCAGTTGGAATTCTGTCCGAAATTTCTTTCTCATGAAAATTTCTTTCCAACTGGATACCTATTGGATCATAAAAATGAGGATGAATTTCTGTTATGGATTGATGATCTTGTAATAGAGGAAGTTTTGTACTTCCTTGACATAGTTTAACTTTCCAAAATGGTAGCTCGTCTTTTGAATGTTCTTTGATAAGGTGCTCAACATACCATAGTAATCTATCAAAATTCTGAAAATTTAAAACACAATCCGATTTTGTACAAAATGAGTGCAAGTGAGAAAGAAAGAAATGATTATTTGTACAAATAATGTTACAGCACAACTGGGATTGGCTTGGAATATTTTGTTCTTCAAAAGATCTGGCCAGAGTTACGGGATCCGAATAATTTCAAATTCTGTCTTGTGAATCAGAAGACAAGTTATGATTGTGAATAGGCATGGGGGTTTCTTCATGATATGAATCATAGATCGGGATATTTTCTTAGATAGTAAAATCAGGCAAATGATCTTTTTCTTTGAAACGAGGATTGAATGATATAATTTCCGAATTAGAATATCTCTCATTATCTGAGTTTTGATGAGTTACTTAGGATAAATCAATAACATCATCGTTGTCAAAGTAACCATCATAAATGATTTTACAGGTTTCCCTAGATTTCTCTTTTTCGTCATATATTTTCAGACAAGGGACGTCAAGTGGTTCTTGTTTGAAAATGATCAAAGGCTGTTCTATAGCTGTCTCTTTATCTTGAAAACCTAATGATGACTCATTTGAATAATCCTCTGTGCTTTTTGAGATATCTTTAATATTGAAAGGGAAAAGTTATCATCACTAAAAACATCAGGATAAAGAGAAAAATGTGATTCTGAAACAATGCATTTGAAAATATCATCATGGAAAAGTCTTTGTTCATCAAATTCATTATAGACATCGAGCTTTAGATCATACCTTTGTGTACTGATACTTTTTGAAAGAGAAATGGTTTGCTGTTCTAACCTTGGCATCTACATTTGTTGACTTGCAACGATATTATGTGACCTTGTATCAAAGTCATCTCCTGGTTCCAAGGCAGGCCTTCCTCCAGCATTCTCGCTTTTGTCTTCTTGTATTAGAGCATGCATGACTCCTAGGCTTTGGGGACTTTCTTCATTATGGCTGATTAGTATATTCAAATTGGAATTCTTGTTCATATTAGAAGAAATTGAGACAAAACTCGAACTAATTTCTGCTTGATCAGACATAGGAGGCAGGGAATGCTCAGCATAATCTGAAGATTCTTCATCTATGAGTTCACTTTCAAGATTGTACTTTAGACAATTAAGATGAAATCGCATATTAAAATCCCTAACAGATTCATCTTGTTTCCGTAGATAATCAGTTTCATCATATACCTGGTCATAGTCATAACAATCAAATTCAAAAATGAAAGTCTTAACGAATTGTTCCCAGCTGTGAATTGATGCAACTGGGACGGTTCTGTACCATTTTCTAGCTTCCACCGTGAATGTAAGAGTAAACATTCTGCATAAAACGCCTTCATCAATTCTTTGAACATCATAACTTGAAACTCTTTGAACAAATTGAAGAGCATGATTAAAAGTAGAAGAATTATTCTTACCATTGAATTTTACCTGAGACAAGAGTCTTACCACTTCAGGTGGAGTGTTGGAAGAGGTAGGAACATGGATGCAACTCCAAATGGGAAGTTTATGAGCAGCCACCCAGATTCAAATGTTACAATTGAAAATCATTCCAACAGACACTATGTTCAGGCCCTCCTTCTAGCGCCAAATATGTTGAAGCCCCGAAAATCGGGTCGACAACAAGGGGGATACCCACCCGGTCCGGACCTTGGTTGGCAGTTCCTTATCCGTTTGGTATAGCGGGTCCGACTGGGGATAACGGGACCAGTTTCCCGATCTTGGGTGTGTGTGTGTGTATAGAGTTGAACTATGCTGATCTGAGAGTATTTTAAAGCTAATCTAAATCAGATTCTTTTAACTTTACTCTATGCTATTGTATCTAATGAGAAACAACAAATCAAATCTATTCTAACCCGGGATTGTATATCTTCCATTATGCGATCTAAAAAGATTTCGAATAATAACTGGTAATAAATATCATTCAGATATCATAAGAAAAGAAACCATTTGAGATAAACTACTTTGCGTAAGAAGTTAAGCAAAACAGTTGTGAACAGCATATCGCATAATAAGCCATTCATATGTCACACATGAACCATATGACTCCACCGTACAAAAGTACCAAATGATAACCAATATGTTCAGGCAGTAACACATAAACAACTGAAACTGTAAATTACTTAAAGAGTATAAACAGACATTGCCAAGAGATAAAAGTACCATTAATGACTAGTTCTACCCATAAGCCTCAAGCAAAACAATCTATTTATACTTGTTCTAAAATCTACCAAGAGTACAGAAGTGCAACATCAGTAGCAGATATCAAAATGCAAGTAAAGATAAATCTCGATCCATCCATTCATCAAAACCTCCTCTGAGGGTGCAGAAGTGCATGTTCCGAGGACAAGTTTTTGACAAATTTCTGGACCCTTCTCTAAATGCATAAGAAGGGTTAAAATACTACTTCCTACTTCTAATAATAGTGTCTTTACAAAATTTAGGATGCGGTTTTCAAATGACCATCCTTTTCCTAATCTAATAAAAATAAAAAACAAATTTCTAAAATAAGGCTACTTCTGAACTTGGTCCTTAAAACTGCAAGTGTTCATCATGGGTTTGAGAAGAGTCAGCTGGCCGACTTCTGCGCTGAGCTGGGCTGCGAAAACAGAATCTATGAGAGCTGGCACTACTTTTTCGGCTGCGTTTATGATCCATTTCACAGTCATCCATTGACTATGCTGCTTGACCAAGTATGCCCAGTAACACTCCCAATTTAACCTGTTCAATGCCTGGATCGCTTTTCCCTTTTCTTGCACCTTCTGCTTCCATTATGCCTCCAGTCGTAGTTTATTTGGTAGGTACCCCGGTGTAGTCTCTTCGATTAAGTTGGCCCTGTGTAAATTCTCATTTACACAGTCGATAAGAATGTTTGCTTGTGTGCCCGCTGTCTCTACTGCTTGTTTCGCCTGCCTGATTTGATCGTCCCATTTATTAAAGAGAAATTCTTTACGATTCTCGTTTATTCTGGGTGCACTTGCTCTTTTCCCTTCCTCTTCATCCTGCCAACCTAAGTATTCTGTATCCATAACATATGCGGACAGATAAAAAGGGGGATAGATCTTTTGAGACAAGGATCTCTTAGACTGGTAATTCATAACAGCCGTGTATAGATTATCAGAAAAGTTCTTGGCCCAATTCATAATATCGGCGTTTGTGGCAGTGTCTATTAGTGGTAGCCATTCAGACGAAAATTTATTGATATCTGGCATCCCAAATAATTTGCAAAGCATGGCCGCAGCAAAACAATACAGAGAGGTGAGGGAACCAGTGCTGTACATATTGTTTTTGTCCTTTTTGAGCAGCTCCTCTTTTCTGGACCAATATTTAGTGGTCTCTGCTAGGTTTGGGTTCTCTGTCGCAAATTTCTTGACAAATTGTGCATTGTAAGTCGTCTGCGGTTCAGGAAGATGATACATAAGCTTTAAATCTTGCGCGGCGAATGATCCAATGAGCCCATGTCCTTGAACCTTGAATTGTATGTTGTTCAACTCTGCATTGTCAAGTATCCACTTGATCATATCTATATATGGTAAAATTTTGGGCCTAGCTGCTATCCGGTGAAGAAATGAACATGCTAGCTCCTCTAAGGACGCCTCGGAAGAGCGATGTGAGCCCGCGACAGTATCAACCTTCATTACTCTAGGATTTTCTTCCTCCAGCAGCCTGTACATGCTTTCCCATGTCGAAATCCCTGCGTCTCTGTTGCAGGCAATGTCTGTATACAAAGCCGCCATCTCCTTCGTCTTTTCCTTCGCCTCGGATCCTTGAGCTTTATTTTTCTTTCCCATTTTCTCTTGCGTTTGGCTTTGAATCGTCTTAGCTCTTTGTTCCTGCAGATTACGAGTGAAGTGGAAATGACTGATTAAGAAAGGTTGATGGGAGAGTTTTAAATGCAACAGATATATCAAATATGCCACTTTACGTGAAGTAATTCTTTACAAAAGCACGCATTTTCATTTCATTTAATAACTGACAACTAATTCATTTACTATCGTTAAAAGTGCATGATCTTGAGTCAGATTATGGTAACTGGCTTTTCTTTGAATGGCGTGCTCGAAGGATTCGTGATTAAGTGATTTATGATTTGCTTGCGTAACATCGGAGATCATGCCATCGCAAATCGTGCCATCACAGCGGTCGCAACATCGCAGGTCGCAGAAGTTTGATGTTTTCGAAATCTTGCCAGTTCATTTCTGCGATATGCGATCTTGCGATCGGTGTTATCGCAGATCAGTAAATCTTGAAGCTTTTCCTTATGAGTATTACTTCATTGCGATGCGATGTTATGCTTAACAGGAGGGTCTTGCGCATACTGATATTATAGAGGAAAGGAGGCATTTCATATATTTTTTGCAACGCAGTTTTAAAGATATTTCCCTTATCGTAGACTTAGGTTAAAAATATTCAAAAGACCTTTCTAAGCTTACGATGGTAACCTTATTTTGAAGAAAAGAAAAACTTGCTTTTTTCTTAAAAATTTAACTAAGGGTCCCCATTCATTTAGTATTTTGGACAACACTTAAATGAATAAGGGGGGGGTGTTGCTGGCCACAACAGGTAGATACCTTCTTGGATAAATTTGAGGAAGAAGTGCCATAAAAGCAACGATTCTAGGGCTTAGACTAGGTACTAAATGCTACACCCGCGAGATGGTGGGGTATGCACAAAGGGAGCTTTGATGATTGGCACGAATGTAGGAGAATGATGCACACACGATTTGGGAAGCATAGGGTGTGAATAATAGAAAAATACAATGGATCGGATGATCCATGTGTGTAGCTAGCCAGGAGGATGTAGCCATATGGAAAAGAGCCCCAACTTGCCTAGATGCACATGTACTCCATGCTAAAATACATGGTCAATAAGCATGTGTTAGTGGGGGAAGCTCGCAAATGGCTCTTAATGTTGAGAAAAAATCATGCAGGAAGAGTAATTGCATAAAATATTATATGTGTAGAATCATTCAACAAGGTATGCAATGCACTGGACAAGGCATGCAATACATAGTGAAGCGATTGGTAGCTGCGCATACCAGCAGTATTATGGGATTGTAATACGACATGTAAGAAACTGACGGGATAGACACCTTTTAGGCTTGTCTATGGAGTGGAAGCCACAATGCCCATGTAATACATCATGCCTAGTCTATGCATAGTATTGCTCACAGGTATGACGGATCGTGGAGCCCTAGAAGAGAGGCTTACGTAGTTGCAAGAGCTCAAAGAAAAATGATTTTTGGTTGGATTTCACCAGCAGGTTTAAAAGCAACATGAAAATGCATGGCAGCTCGACATATTAAGTTGTGCACCTTTAAGGTGAATGATCTGGTGCTGTTGTATGACAGTAAGTTTGATAAATTCCCTGGAAAGGTCAGAATGCATTGGTTATGACCGTATGTTATTAAGGACATCACAGGTGGTGGCGTAGTGTAGTTGGTAAAGTTAATTGGAGAACCTTTCCTAGAAAAATTGAGTGGTAGTCATATGAATCCATACACAGGTGGCCTGACCATCTAACTAGCTGACAGAAGTACAATCTTAGTGCTCCAAGCAGCTGAAAGGAGGCACGCGACTATAAACTACTCTGCCCAGGGATTGCACGATATTAGGACTGCGCACAGTAGTGGTCCACGACAGCGCTAGGGTCACTACGATGCCACGCAGGTTGGCTAGAAAGTGACCATTATAGAACTATTCACGATGTCATGCTTGGTTTAAGACCAAATGTAGGGGGCGACAAGCATTTAAGACGAACTTTATGGGCTAGATTCTTGAAAATATGTTGCCAATCGAGCATTAATGTACTGAATGTGGAGGGAATGGTCAAATTCAAATTCAAAAGCCACTATAAATTAGAAAGGGCTACGCAACAAACAACACTTGGGAATTTGAGAATTGAGTGGCTACATGCCCAAATATTCATGAACCGATATTTGTTCGATCTTTTGAAAGTAGATTCATTGCTTGAGTAGTTACCAGAGACCCTGAGAGATTTTTGGAATCACACTATGGAAGCACTTGAGGAAGCCATGGATACTAGAGAAATGACCATTGAGGAAGCTGTGCAGGCGATTATTAAAGTAGAATCCCCGGGGAGTGTCAGGATAGTCAATAAAATCCCTAAATCACCACGCATGCCGATACCCAAGAATGAAAACTAGGCCATGGTACCAATGCGCATATCACCTAGAAATGCGTTGAGGACTAATCTCACCATGGAAGAAAAGGAGAAGGCTACCAATTTGTAGGCTCATGAGGATGAAGAGTCTGAATAAATCCTGGTAGAGGAGGAGGATGTAGAAATGGAAGAAACCCAGGGTGTGGACCCTCTTACTAGGCTGCCCACATTTGTTCCTTCGCAAAAGGGTAAAACAAAGGTCCCCAAATATATAGATTAGAGAAAGAGCTCTCTGTAGACTCCGCTAGTCCCTGAAGACATTATTTTTTAAGGAGCACACATGGGATGGGTGCCCGTGCTAAAATTCGAATACTGGGACCTTGCGGACGGCAAGAAGTTCCCGCATCTTGTGACTATGCAGCTCATGCATGAGAAGAAAGACGCGCTGACCAGAATCATAGAGTTGGAGCCACGCAAATGGCTGAGAGGTGTAAAGAAGGCAGCATTGTTAAACTTGCTTTGGGTGCTACATTACCATCACACCCTAGTGACTATTTTTGCGATCAGGCAACTACTCTGCGTGTTGCATGGTAGGTGCTTGTGGCTGGAGGAGCCCATCCCCATCACAGACCACCTAATTCATTGGATTACATGCCTTTCCTACAAAGGGGATGACCCAACGAACATCTCAAAGGGAAAGAATGATGATTTGGCCATCGTGGAGGCCATGAAGAAGAAATTTAAACATAAACAACCATTTCCAGCATCAAGAAGAAGACAGAGTATGCCATTTCCAGCATCAACAACCTTGAGGTCAAAGTCATGATGCAAATATTGGTAGGAAATTTTATGCGGAAATGTCACACGGATGAGGTGTCTGCCCTGGTGGTTACACTAGCAACGCAGTACGGAGAAGGGGTCTAATTCAACTAGGCAAACTATTTATGCGGACAGTTCCTTGAGAACTATTGTGAGGCACATGAGCAGGGAAAAACCTTTCACTATGCACAACTTTTGTTGTCAATACTACTGGTGGCATGGGAATTGCTTAAAGATAGCCAGTTCCCAATGATTGCGCAAGGACCTTCCAGAGGCAGTGAAGTATGCTTCACTGTGGGAAACCAGGGATGTACAAAGGATGAGGGAGAGAAAAATATTCTAGGTGCTCATGGAGATCAACATCAGAATGGGGATTAATCGCAAGCCATGGTTATCGACGACAGTCTACAATAGTCAGCAGAACTTCGCAGAGTTCAAGGTAGATTTCCACCATGTCTACATTAGGGCATGGAAGGACCCCACGAAGATATGGCGTGAGCTACCCTATATGGCGACAAATGATGTCATCTTCGCAGTCCTTGAGTTGTGGCCACCAGAGTGACATGCTCTAGCTGGCTCTACGATGGAAGCGGAGAAGTCCATTGCGAAATAGAAAAAGGAAGAGGTGAAACTATGGATGGCACATTTGGCAGAAAAGCATAGGAAGGAAGCAGTAGCAGCTAAGGCCCAGGCTGCGCGTGACGCTGTGATGTTGGTAGAAGAGCAGTAGAACACAGTAGAAGAAGAGCGCAAAGGAAAGAATTTGACTTCTCCTGAGTTAAAGATTGATATAGAACAAGGTGGCGTAGACCCACAGACAGTTTCCACCCAACTCAAATGTCTACGCCCAAGAGAGCAGGTACAGCCGCGAAAGAAGTTGAAGGCCTCAAAGACTTCATTCGACCTGATCACCCTCATTGAGGAGGATCTCCATGATATTAGCGAGATGGTGAAGGACGTCACTATGGAGACGCTCCAATAGTTTTTGGAGCAAAACCAAGGTGTTAGGGGCTCTCTAGATGCAGATATAGGAGTTGCAGGTGCGCACTCCATAAGCTAGTACTATGTCAACCAGCCTCGTAGTAGGCAGGTTTGTGACCGAGGAAATGTTGCATGCCCAAATCACTAACATAATTGTGCTGCTAGATGGTGCACTCATTATAGAAAATGAGTTCGAGAGGCCCATGGTCAGTGGGTTGAAGGGAATCAGATTAAACGCGTCTGCGCTCCTTCAGGAGACACTCTATATTTTTCAGGATGGAGTCACTGTAGAAATACAAGCTAGGGAGGGTTGCATGCTCTAGGTAATCAGAGAGCAGTGCATCAAAATTGAATAGTTGAGCCTCCACCGTGACAAGGTAGTGTTTCAGAACAAACAAATAGCACAAGTGGTGGAGGAGGCCTGCTATATGGTCCCAGAGTTTTCCATTAAAGAAAAAGAACCAATGGAGGTGCACATCCAAAAAGTAGTAGTAGGGGTGCGTAAGGCAAAGGAAGAAATGGGCAGGGTTAAGCTGGAGTTGAACCTTCAAATAACAGAACTGCACTTGAAGGTGTAGCCTTCAACTACACTGGACGTTAAGGAACAGTGCGTCACCGCAATCACAACAGAAATGGTGGCAGTCAATAGTGCAGTGACATACTGCACAAAGCTATTTGAGAAGTCATTCGAGGTTCTCACCACCCTGCAAGAGGACCCAAAAATACAGTGCCTAGAGACAGAGGAGCACAATCTACAATATAGATACAGTGAAGTAAAAGGGACTATGTAGATGGTTTCCCTCACACAGAGGCTCGCTAGGATGCAGCAGGTTAAAGTGCTCAAGGAGCAGCTGGATGTTGCTCAACATAAGGAGGCAGTTTTGAAGGCACGCTTACAACCATGGATTGATGAGGCATATACCATTACAACCTCCATTGAAGTAAAGCTCATGCAACTGCAAGAAACATAGGAGAGGATCCAGAGCAACAACTCAACCATAATGATCACTGAACAACGCATAGAGGAGGTACAACAGGAAGTCGCTAAGTGCGTTGCCGAGTTGGGAGGTCTTCGCGCAAAGATCTTCACACCAACAGAGTGACTCAAGGGGGAGTCATGATGTTTGTGTTGGGGGTTGGGCGCGAGATCCCCCAAGGGAAGTTTTGGTGCTTCAAGCCCAAATTTTGGTCAAATATTGAAATTTCGATGTAAAGAATCTGCATTTTGTGGACGCAGAGCACGTAGTTTTTAAAAGAGCCATAGGGTTGTATGCCCTTAATTTTGTTATTGTAATGTTGGCTGTAAAGATCTACCCATGGTACTTGGACCATGGGATTGTATAAATAGAGCGAGGCTCTAAGTAGTCAATACATCAATCAATCGATAATGGAAGATCAACATATGATGTATGTGAGATAGATCTGTGGAGCAAAGTCTAGTTTTGGGTCATAGAGTAGGAGAAGGCTCTGCAGCTGAGTGCGCAGGGCGAGTTGAGTCTATAACAGTTGGAAGTAATAATAAAGAGAATTTTTCTACCATTTATGTGTATTTATTCCTTGTTTTATGCATCTGTTACATTGGATATAAATTGCACTTTTAATTATTATATGATGTGTGAATGTGTATAACAATGTTGATTAAGTAAACTCAAGTTAGAATAACTATTTACATGAAGATAAGTAAGATATGTGGTGTAGTTTTGGGAAATAGCGTAGTCCACTTCCATAGCAGCATGAAAGCATCTCAGCCCTTTGTTAGGGCTGTGCCAAAAATGATTATAACAGATCGTGAAGGTATTGAAGGTTAGAACAGTGCAGGAAGCGACCTGCATGATGGCAGTTCTAGTTGGACTAAATCAACATCACAAACATCTCAAGGGTGCAGAAACTTGGTTCCATCATCCCCCCATACTACTTCGATGACGCTTCAGTCCGCACTCTATGAGTTGATGCTGAAAGGGCCAGTACCATAGGGATTTGTTTAGCTAAATAACTCTGAATCTTGGCCAGGCCCCCTTAAGCCAACAGAGTGCCCTGTTTTAGGGCATAATATTTACTCTTGTCTTTACCTTTCTTCTTACCTTTAGAGGATTTTTCTGCTACAGTAGACTAGATAGCATGAACCTTTGAGGTTTTACTAGGACTAGGTGAATTGTGAGAAGAATCATTGGAAGTAGTGTTGGAGATCGACTTCTACTTGGAAGAACATTTTGTTGGGGTTTGAGACATTGAACAAATTACTCCATCAACAGGAGGTGTAGCCGGAGACTTTGATGTCACCAGATAAGATGATGGCCTTAGCACATTGGGTAAGATATGATATAATGTGCCATATTTTGAATAGACGAGATCTAGATATTGGGCACATGCGATGGCTTGTTCCTCAGTGACACATTCACCCATAGCAATGTCTTTAGTAATTTTGCTGACAAATGATTTAGTGAACCATTCAGTCAACAATTGATCAACAATCTCAAACTTGATTAGGTGACGTCGACGTCTCCATTCATGGATGTGATCAGAGATGTGGTTCACAATGTCTTTCTTGAGTGACATTAGTAGATGGGTGTCAGTTTCATAACGAACCGATAGCTAGAAATGTGTGAGAAAGGCCATGGAAAGAGTGTTAAATTCATGATAGGTATTTCGAGGGAGTTTGATGTACCACTTGGTTGTAACACTTGTGAGAATTCGTTGGAAAATATGGAGATGAATTTAATCATCAATGTAAAAATTTGAGGAGCAGCAGAGGTGATTTGCCATCACATGGGCATCTGGATCCTCTTTCGCTTTTCCTTCAAACTTCGAACAATCACTCAGGATCTTGGATGGAACTAGAGGCCAATATGGTGAATGAAGAATTGGATTGTTTGTGAGTCTATACACATCTTGAAACTCTGATGTGGCCAAGAATGACAATTGGGTATTGAAAGACATTTGAGGCCTATAAGTGGGCCCAACTTGTGGAACCCATCCCTACTGGTAAAGATTTTTTCCCCATAGTGGAGGGTTTTGTCCATATGGAATTTTATTTTGCCCCCACTATAGGTTACCTTTCCCGTAGGGAGGATTCCGACCTTGATAGCCTTGAAACTATCCAACCATAGGCTATTGATAAGGAACATATGTGTTAAAAGGATGTTGAGCCTGTTCACCTTGGACATATGGATTTTGCACTTGTTATCCCTAGGCATAACCATTTTGTACATGTTCCCCTTGAACAAAAGGGTTTTGAACCTACTACCCTTGGAAATAAGGATTATGCACTTCCTACTGTTTAGTCAATTTAGTGTTATCTAAATTGCTAGTATTAATTGTCAACCCGGGGCTCGTAAATTGATGAAGTGAGGGTGTACTATATGTACTTAAGTAACTTTCTTAGAGCTTTTGTTGTTTAGGGGG
>APFE031476930.1:472795-483563 GCA_000404065.3 Pinus taeda
TTAAGATGACGTGACCAAGCAGCTCACAATCATCGTTAAACAGCCTTGAGTTGACCGTAACTTGACCAGCTTTGACCGTGGATAAAGATGACGTGGATGGCTGGAAAAATGGGACAAGAACCTCGAGCACGTTGATACCTAAGTGCCCATGTGGCTCATCTGGCAAACCGACACGTGGAACATTGCGTTTAACAAAAAGGCTGTAGGATCTTCAGATAGCTGCAGGATCATCAGATAGCTGCGGGATTCCTGCAAGTAAGTCAAAATCTAAACAAATAGTCATCCATTAGCAAAACTTGCTTGATCATGCTTAATAACACCTAATGTAATGATCTGGTTGGTTTTATGGTGAAAATGAGGCAAAAGTGAAGGAAAGATTGAGGAAAGATTGAGGAAAATGGTAGATAAGTAGGTGTAGAATAGAGGCTCTACACCTACCCTTGAACATAAGTATTTTGGGTCTGCTACTATAGGACTTGACCCTGGCCTTGCCCTTGCAAAGGTTGACCTTGTTGAAATAAGTACAAGGGTTGTTTCCCGAGTTGATCTTGTTTCTACAAGGGTTGACCTTGCGGTTGTAGAGGTTGTCCTTGTGAATACATAGGTTGACCTTGTGAGGATATAGGCTTCAAAGGTTGAGGAACATACTACATCTACAGCTGTAAGGTTTGTTGTGAATGTTGCAAGGGTTTCCCCTATGGTTGTTTCAATTGTTCAAGTTGATGCAATGTCTACCCTTGTTGCTACAAGGATGGCCCTTGTGGCTGCGAAGGTTTCCCTTCTTACTGTAAAAGAAGTCCTTGCTATTGCAAAGGTACTTTGATAGTTCCTTGAAAGTTCTCGAACTAGATCTGGCCATATCCACCAGATGTGGCAAATAGACCAGGTTGAACATAAGGTCTAGCATGAGGGATGTAGGGCAGATAGACCATCGCTTGTGAACCATGTGGAACATAAGGAGGTTGGTATTGAACTTGAGCCACATACAACTACTGGTACTGGACATTACTTGACCCAGATGGACCAACAGGGTTTGGTTGATGGTACTGGACATTACTCGATCTAGCAGGACCAACAAGGTTCGCAATAACACCAGAAGACGGCTGGTTCATTCCCACCATGTAATTTTTTGAGCCACTCACATTAGTTGTGCCATACATCATAGAAACATTCGGATTCTTCCCCCCAGGCAGTGGCACAACCTATCCACTTGCTTGAGGGATCGAAGAACCAACAAAGACTTTACCTGAAAGCATTGGTTGAATTAGATGAGTAACTTTGACTGATGAAACAAATGGATTCAGAAAGGTGGGTTGCATCAGAACTGAAGTGACTACAGAATGCACCATCATCTAGGAGGTCATTTTTTGATTGAACGGACCCAAGGTAGGCATAGCGCGAGATGACCAAATAGGGTTATGATATAATGATGAGGCACTATGGGTGCATGTCACCAACTGAGCTAATGAAACATAATCATGAGGTAACTTAGGATAACCATTGGTCGGAATGCTTCTCATGTAAGGGAAACCTTCAGAAGGGAAAGGATATCCCTGCTTATCAACAGTGTGAGGAGTGTGTGTAGCAAACACCTCCGAGTGACTGTAAGACGAGACAGGGATCTCACCTTCTGATTCCATGGGTGGAAACAAATGGCGATGGACAACTAAAGATGTTCGAGGGGATAATTCCAAAGGAATATTCGGACAATCGTGCAGACTATATGGATTCTGCAGTGATATCACAATAGGATTAAACAAATGATTTGGAGGATAAACATCCAATCCTAGTTGACCTTTAAAAGTTGGCAGATTCGCGAGAGTCTGGATAGGATTATCCGGAGATTCTGAGCCAGATTTGTAAGGTGACCCTTTATCTGATGAAGGAGGTGGATGAGATGAAAAAGGTTGAATACTTAAAACAATTCCAAGTTCAAGATCCTTGAGTGACTGTGGAAGTTTAGGGAGAGGCTCCTTAGATGATCTTTCAGACAAAGGAGAAGAAGAGGAACTAGGTGAACCCAATGGTCCAACCACGATGACTTTGTCTCAAACAACAAGAATGGAGAGATTAATTTCAAGGCTCTTAAAGTGTATTTAAAGGTATACTCACAATTTGGTCCAGAAAAATGCTAATAGGGATGTTATGTGATCATGGGTAATAATTTTGTAAGATGCTGAAACAAACTGATGATTTTTCATGATTTAAGAATCGAGAAAAGAGCAAAGATGACTCTATCAATTTCAGTTTGAAATGAGCTCGAAAGGAAAAGCGCTCGGTGATATTTTATATTTAAGGATTCGAAAAGATCAAAATGGCTGCTAAGGATAATCTAGGCCAAAAATGATTACCAGGTAACCATGAACTACAGAATACCTCTCGAAGAATCGAGAAGAATGGGCAGGCAATCTCCCCAAATGTTGTTCTCGGTGTATCACATTTACAAGATAGAAGACTCAGATTCCATTGGATAAAGGATTGCAACTTAGTGGATCTCCCTTTATATACACGACAGTAAGGGAGCACAAGTCCATACTAGCACTGTCTAGTGCCAAAGCAAACGACAACTGCTAGGATTAAAGATGTCGGAACATGTGTCTAGCCTAGACATTTTAAATTTTATCTTGAAATTATGTTTCAGTTTTCAGGCCTTATTGATGTGACTCAAAAAAACTCCTATATGTAGATAAATGAGATAAAACCCCATCAATTCAATGAATGTTTATACTAATGAGAGTGCAGAATAGAATCAGTGGAACAAACAAGCAACTGAAAGCAAGATGAGCTCTTCACTACTTCGCTTTTCAAAAATAAATAATGAAGAATTCTTTCCAATTCCTTTCTTTCCTATCAAATTCACTTCAAGTAGTCCTTTCAACAGTAAAGAAAATTCATTTCTTTTTTAATGCAAATGATGATGAAATTCTCGTCTTCAATGATGCTAGCTAATGTAACATATTGATTCAGCAAACAAGAATTATGTATTTTTTTAATGAAATGATAAAATGAATCTTTCACAAATGCTTCAATTTTTTTTAAGACAATCAACCTCAATCAAATGAAAAGAACAAAATATAATTCCTTCCAAAGCAATAGTGCAATGATTCAATCAAGAACAAAATGAGCAATGTAATCTATGCTCAAAAAAGAGATGCTTAATCAACAAACGAAACTTTTGAAATTTGTTAAATTGGAATCAAAGCAATAAAAGGACTAAAAAACAAAATGGAAGGAGCATCTAACCAACAACTTGACTCGCTGAGCACACAAACAGCTGAATGGATGATGACCTAGATGCCCTAGCGTCAAAAACCATCCAAAGACTCAAAAACTCAGGTACAAAGAAGGCAAACCAAACAAGCACACAAACCAAGTTAATGGAGCTTTCCAGTCAGGGAGAAAACTAGAAAAACAAGCTAAGAGGCAAAAAATAAGAGGGCAAGACACACTAGTTATGATCCAGGGGAAACCTTGATCTTAACCTACAAGAATCAACACAACTTCCTAACTAACAACAAGTGCCACAAGGAGGTACGACATGACTGTTTTGGAGAAACTCGCTTTGATCTGAGCGACTGTCGGAAAATTAAATGTGCTAACCAAAACCAGACCTGCCACCATAAATTTCAGACTCAGAGAAATAAACCAGGAAGATCGGAGAGAACCAAAGGGAAAATATGACACTACAAAATTTCACAGATACCATGAAATGATAATCAAGCAAATGAGAACATTGATTCCCTAGTGGAGTCGCCAACTTGTGGAACAGGTAGATTCTTGATGCAGACAAAGCTAATTCCTCTAGCCCGAGAGAGAGTGTCTAGCCACAAACAAACAATCTATGGAAAACCTCCTTAAGCTAGAATCAAATAAGAAGTCTTACCTCTTAGATCGTTATTATGCTTGGTGATGATCCTGCTTCCTTACTCCAGCTACTCTTTGTTTCCTTCCTTCAAATACCTGAAACAAGAAAACAAGCAACAACAACAAACGTGATAGCATACAAATTGCATTTAGCCTACTTAAAAGGTCAATGAATCTTAAGATATCAAATGTGAGATAACACTTAATGTAAGAAATCAATCAATATTTGTATTCATATAGGTTTAGAAAGAGATTACAACCAATGCCTTGACATTGTTGGTCTCCTTCGACATATTTGGGTTCCCACACCTTCACTAGCATCTCATGGATAACCCCAATAATGGAAGTTTTAAGGATTCTTCCCTTTAGTTCCAAACCAAGCCAAACACATTATTCTCCCTCCACAATCATAAACTAGAAGGCTACAAGTTATGATATCTTTCTGGTTATTTAAGCTTCAAAAATATTAAGACTAGTTTAGCATGGAAGAGGAGGATTTTATATAGCTTGGATGGAGGGGAGATGGTTCCTCTTATCATGGGAGAGGTCTTATATCTTGGGTTTGTTCCATCCTAATAGGGGAAAGGAGACAAAACTGACTTCCTTAGCTCCATCCATCACAACCATTTATCAGACTTCCGTTACGAAGCTTTTAGACCTGGAAGCTTCGACTCCATATGTAAAAAAACTTGCCAAAAGAGGATTGACATGACTGAGAAAAGGCTTAGTTGCTTCATACGAAGTTAGTCTTTCTTTCAATCTCTGTAAATCGGCGCGAGGAGTGAATGGGTCATTACCACCAGTCTTGTAAACTGGGGTAAGATTCTTGGGAAGTGATACAAAAGGGAATTTTTCTTCTCATGAAGAGGGACATAATGGGAGTCTCTTCATGATTGGACAGTATGCAAGGTTCACTGTAGAGGTCCTCCAGGATCATGGAACAGGGAGTATAGGGACAGTGACAAAATGTTGCATAACACCCCTTGGATGTTGAGTTTTAGCATGGTTTCCATACTCATTAAATTAATTGACACCCAAATATCAATCAAATTATTAGGGAGAATAATGAAATCAATGTGCACATCCACCACTATGCGACCAAGATCCAAACATTTTGGAGAGATCACCCTCCCAAGCATCATATCAGTTAGTTGTCTGACAACATTGATTATTGGGGTATCTCTTCTTCTTCTCCCAATCATTTCAAAACATTCTTCCTTGATAAGATTTTTGAGAATGAGAACATATTTGATGGCCTGGATAAGGGGTATCTTGAAACACAAATTCTTTAATTATCCTAGGAGTTCATCCTCTTCTAGGGTGCATTGGTTAAGGTGGACCAAACTTCCTAGATAAGGGGGTGCACTGACTTGAGGGAAACTCTCCTCCTTATTTTCTGCAGTCTCTTCGCATGGAGAAGGTGGGTGATTATCTAGGAGCACCTTCCTAGACCTAAGGTTGATCTCTTGGATTTCCACAGCATAAGAAGGGTAGGATATATCCCCATTGTAAACATGTTGTGTTTTCTTGTTGTTCGAGTTCTGATTGGGTTGAGCAGGAATTTGAGGTTTCTTAGGTGGATTTTGTTGAGGGGGTCATGGTTGAGGTTGAGGTAGACGTAGTAGAGCATGAGGTTATGTGGTTTGAGGCCTCCACCTAGTGAGGGGTTACCCCATTGGGAAGGTTTGGGTCAATATGTATGAAAAGGAGGGTTGATAGTCTGAGGAGGATATTGAGGAGTACAAGACCAAGGAGGAGGTGTCGACCATGATGGATGAGTGGAAGGGTACCAAGGTTGGATCTATAATGATCCTAGTATTTTTCATTTAAAGCTTGTTGCATTTGGGCCAAGGTAGTGATGTTTCCTCCAGGTACACTCATAAACGAGCGCAAGGTTGCATCCTTGAGGGTAGAAGGAAACAAATTTAGCTTTCCCTCATTAGAGGCATAGTCATAGGTCATATAAACAACATCAAACTAAAACATGAAGGTGTCAAGATATTCAAAGGTTAGGCCATGGAAATTTGGAAGGGCTAAAGGGCTTATAATTTTCATTCTAGCCTCTCCATTCGTTTCTCTAATAGGGAAAATCTAATTGTTCTGGTTTTCAGCCATAGTTTGGGTAGGTGAGATAGGTTCTTCTTCTCCTATAAGTTCTTGAAAAATTTCAAGTGTCTCTCCTAAAGGGTTTTCCAACTCCCCTGTAGTCAAAGAGGGAATTTCATAGTCATCGAAGAAGAATGAAGCTTGACTTTTTGAGGAGGTGGGGGTTTATGGCAAGAATTTCCCTTAGTTATCCCTACTCCTACGAGGCATGAAAGAAAAGATTTATTTTTTTAATTTTCATTTTTTTTTCAAAGAAATAAGTCTGATAAAAAAAAAAAAAGAACAAGAAATTATTAAGTAAAAACAACACCTACTTAGACACCTCCCTGACAACAACACCAAAAAGTGGTGAGCCCTGGTATTGCACCAAGGATGTTGCAACTCCCAAGGGCTTTTCAACTTTAATTATCATAGCGGGGTTCGTACAAACTTAGAGATGACAATGCTATATGCAAAGTAGGCTAGGTTATACTCATGTCACCCTCAGTAATGAGATAATATCAAGGTGTTTAGATACCTTTCCTCCAACTAACTACAATTAAAACCTTCTATGAAAACATAATTGAACTTGATTCTAGCTACAAAAGTGGAAATGTCATTCACTCAAATGTAGGGCCCAAACCCAAGGGTTTCAACCCTCAAAACTAACTCAGATGCAGATCAATGGTAACCTTCTTATTCATAGAAAATAATAGTCTCATACATCAAATGAAATTTAAGAATAAAAAAGTCCACCACTAGGCTCAATAGCTACTCTTATATGCAACAAAATTTAAATCCTAATGAGACTTTTAGCAGGTTTTCTTATAAAAAAATGATTGAGGGGAGTCTTCCATGAAAGGAGGAATTCTCCCCCCCAAAATATCAAGATTTGTGGATCTGGTTCCCTTTGTCCTAGTCATTCAATTGGACTTCCTCAGCTACTAGTGAATTCGAGTTATTGGAGAGGATTAAGTGATCTCAAGCCGAGTTAGTGGTTAATGAGGTAGGCAACCTCCCTATATTCTCTCTAGGTGTCTCCATCAAGCCTCTGCATAGTAAATATCTCCAAAAATGCTTCTTTGACCCGCATATTAATCACATTAGGTCATACAATATGAAAAACACCTTATATTCTTCCTACTAGGCATATTATGTCTAAAAATGTGAATTAATGTGAGAAAAGGAGAGTGTTAAGGGTTGTAAGATAGCAAAATGAACTCCAAAAGATACCTATTGATGGGACTCATCACATAGCACTCTACATGGCTAAGATATGAAGCAAGATGATCAAATCTCTTGTTGCTCATGTAGGGTCTATACATTCCATGAAATGTGTTTCTCCTCCATTGGTTAGACCTGCAGTCTATTTCTTTATGGCTTAATATGTCACATGACTAAGAATAACAATAAAAACCATGATTATACATATTGGTCAATCTCCTTGGCTACTGTAATTGCTAAAAGATCCACTAATTTGAAATATACATTCTAATACTATAGTTTGATACAACATGTACATGTTGGGTGTAGAGCATGATTATTTAGAGGTCTTTGTTTCAGCCGGATGTATACCTCAAGAAGTTTGTACACCCCTCCACGCGAGGGGGTGCCCGGGGTCTGGGGGGGCTAGTCTACCCTAGCTGGGGGGTCCAGGGGCTAGCAGTCCCCCAGCGGGGATTTTGGGCGCAGCGCCCCTGAAGCTAAAAGCAGATGTAAAATTGCCTTGAAAAAGTATAGTAATTTCTAGTTAATCTGGGCCATTCATTACGCATATGCTATGACAGTAGAAGTTATGTTTAGTTTAGTGTTTTTTCCCTAGAAGGCAACCCCTCTCTTTGTATGAGGGTAGTGTATTGAGGCTGTGATATAGATGTGTATTCTCTGAGCGAGAAATAAAGAGGTGAGACTGTGAGAGAAAACAAAGGATATTACAGTGGATCCATTGTAGGTTGTGTCTCTTCATTTTGCTAGATAATAGAAAGGAAGGACTGGTTGTTTGAGGTGGACGTAACCCAAACTGGGTGAACCACGTATATCTGTGTCTCTCTGGTTTTATGCGTTTTCTGTGTTTATATTTATGAAATATTCCATGTGTTCCATTGCTCTATAATATATAATTTTCTAACAACTGGTATCAGAGCCGAAGGTCTATTTGGCTGATAAACACGCAAGAAAGAAGGGCTCCTCCTTCGAGTGGGAGCAATGGCAGAAGATGGTAAGTTTAGAGTCAAGAAATTTAATGGCCAAAAATTCTCGTTGTGGAAGATGCAGATGGAAGATTATCCGTATCAGAAAGATCTGTACCTACCATTGGGCAGAAAAATAAAGGTGCCAACGAGTATGACAGATGAAGAATGGAGCCTTCTCAATAAAAAGGCAGTCGGAACAGTATGGTTGTGCCTCGCAGCGTCGGTTGCCTTCAACACTTTGAAGGAAACAATGAAAAAGGGTTTGATTAAGGCGTTGGCAATATTTGAAAAACCCTCAGCTTCAAACAAGGTATTTCTTAGAAACGGTTATTTAATATCAAGATGTCGAAAGGTGAATCTGTTGCAGACCATTTAAATGATTTTAATACTGTTACAATTTAGTTAAGTTTTGTAGGGGTAAACTTTGATGATGAAGTTACAGCTTTGTTATTCTTCTGCTCATTGCTAAAAAGTTGGAATGGTTTAGTAATGGCCATTAGTAACTCTGTGTCTAGATCTAGTAATTTAAAGTTTGATGATGTTGTTAGTGCTATCCTTAGTGAGGAAATGTGAAAGAAAAGCTCCGGTGAGACATCGGGTAATGCTTTGAGTGCAGAGTCTAGGGGAAGAAAAATGGAAAGAGGAAAGAGCTCAGGATATCGCAGTAAATCAAGGAAAGGCAGATCCAAGTCCAGATCTGGGATAGTGTGCTGGAAGTGCAGAAAGAAAGCACACCTAAAGAAAGACTGTGGATCTCGGAAGGGAAAAGAAGGAGATACAAAACAAGAAAAAAATCATGAAGCAAATGTGATAGGTGGGGTGTTACAAGATGCTTTGACTCTTTCTTCTGAAAATATTACTGATTCCTGGGTGGTAGATTGAAGAGCTTCATTCCATGCCACACATGATAAGAAATACTTTCATGACTATGTTCATGGATATTTTGGACAAGTCTGTTTGGGTGATGATAAACCTTGTAAAATTGTTGGAAAGGGTAAGGTTCTTGTAAAACAGTAGAATGGAAACCACTGGCTACTAAAGGAGGTAAGGCATGTTCCAGATCTGGAAAAAAATCTGATTTATATAGGGCAGTTAGGTGGTGAAGTTTGTGTGACAACCTTCACAGATAAAGCTTGGAAGATCACCAAAGGAGCCCTAGCAATAGTAAAAGGTGAAAAGGTTGGTACATTGTATTTATGCAATGGTATTTCTAACTCTGTTAATGCTTTAACTTCCAAAGGAGCAGATGCAACATTATGGCATCATAGGCTCAGACACATGAGTGAGAAGGGGATGAAGATTCTTCACTCTAGGAATTTGTTGCCAGGTTTGAAGAATGTTGATTTTGACTTCTGTGAGAATTGCATTTATGGAAAACAAAAGAGAGTCAAATTTCTCAAAGCTGCGAAAGAAAAGAAGAGCGAAAAATTAGAGCTTGTGCACACAGATGTATGGGGACTTGCTCAGATATCATCTCTCTGCGGCTCTCTTTATTATGTTACTTTTATTGATGATGCAACTAGAAAAACTTGGATTTATTGTATTAAGAATAAATCTGATGTATATGAAACTTTCAAGAAATGGAAATCTTTGGTTGAGATTGGGACAAGAAAGAAGTTGAAGTGTCTCAAATCAGACAATGGACGTGAATAGTACAACAAAGAGTTTGATAGGTACTATTCAGAGCATGGAATTCGTAGAGAGAAGATAGTTCCAAGAACACCACAAGAAAATGGTGTGTCAGAAAGGATGAGTAGAACAATCATGGAGCGTGCAAGGTGCATGAGATTGCATGCAGGATTGCCTGTACAATTTTGGGCAGATGCTATAGATACTGTTGTTTATCTAATAAATAGAGGGCCTTCAAATTCCTTGGATGGTGGTGTTCCAGAGGAAGCATGGACAGGTAAAAAGGTAAACTACTCCTTTTTAAAGCCTTTTGGTTGCGAGGCCTTTGTCCATATCAATAAAGAAAATAGAACAAAGCTTGAGGAAAAATCAAAGAAATGTACCTTTATTGGATATGGTGTGAATGATTTTGGTTATCACTTATATGATTATGAAAATCACAACATCATTAGGAGCATAGATGTAATATCCATTGAAAAGGTCTTGTATAAGAATCAATTACAGGAAAAGAAACAGGAAAAAGAAAACAAAGAACACATAGTTCTTGGTGAGATCATTGAAAAAGTAAAGGTGCGTGAAAATAATAATAATCAACAACCACCACAACAGCAACAGGCACCCCAAACACCTGAAAGTGGTGTTAGGAGATCTACCAGGATAAGTATACCCCCTGAATGATACTCTCCTTCATTATATTATTTATTGTTGACTAATTATGGTGAAGCCAAATGTTATGAAGAAACAATGCAGGTTGAAAGCAGGAAGAAGTGGGAGCTAGCCATGGAAGAAGATATGGACTCCTTAATGCATAACCAAACATGGGACTTAGTCAGGTTATTTGTAGGTGAAACTAAATTGTAGAATAAATGGGTTTACAGGCTAAAGGAAAAAGATGGAGGAAAACAAAGGTACAAAGCTAGACTTGTGGTGAAGGGGTTTGCACAGAAGAAAGGTATTGATTTTGATGAAATATTTTCTCCTGTTGTTAAAATGACTTC
>APFE031476930.1:484127-525770 GCA_000404065.3 Pinus taeda
TATCTAAAATTTGACAAGTTTATGTCTGAATAAGGTTATACTAGATGTCACTCTGATCATTGTGTTTATCTAAAAAAGAAAAATGATGGCAGCTATATTATATTGTTATTGTATGTGGATGAGATGATTGTTGTAGGGTCTAACATGCAAGAAATAAATGTGCTCAAAATAAAATTGGCAAATTCAGTTGCAATGAAGGATTTGGGAGCTGAAAAACAAATCCTTGGTATGAGAATAACTAGAGATAGGAAAAATCGCAAATTAACATTGTCTTAGAATGAGTACATAGAAAAGTTTTTGAAAAGATTTAATATGCACAATGCAAATCCAGTTAGTACACCTTTTGCTAGCCATTTCACTTAGTAATGAAATGTGCCCAAAGACCCAAGAATACATGGATTATATGTCTAAAGTTCCATATGCATTAGCAGTTGGAAGCTTAATGTATGCAATGGTTTGCACAAGGCCTGATATTGCACATGCAATGGGATTTGTAAGTAGGTACATGAAAAATCTAGGAAAGGGACATTGGGTGGCAGTTAAATGGATTCTCAGATATTTAAAAGGTACCACAAATCAAGAATTATGCTTTGGTGGTTCAAACATTTCTGTACAAGGATATATTGATGCAGATATGGCAGGTGACAGAGATAACAAGAGGAGCACTATAGGATATGTATTTACTGTAGGTGTAACAACTATCAGCTTGGTTTCAAAAATCCAAACTGTTGTTGCACTTTCAACAATAGAGGCTAGTAAAGAAATGATTTGGTTAGAAAGGTTTATGGGTGAATTGGGTAAGAAGCATGATATGGGCACATTATACAATGATAGCCAAAGTGCCATTCATCTTGCAAACAACTCAGTTTTTCATTCTAGGACTAAACACATACAACTCAAGTACCATTTCATACTATCAGTGTTGGAAGATGGAGAGTTGAAGCTGGAAAAGATACACACTTGCCAGAATCCTACAAATATGCTAACAAAAGTTGTAACTAGGGAGAAACTGAGAATATGCTCAGTTCCAATTGGTCTTAGCAACGATGGAGTTTCTACAATCATTCTCCAAGTGGGAGATTGTTGGGTGTGGAGCATGATTATTTAGAGGTCTTTGTTTCAGCCAGATGTATACCCAGGAAGTTTGTACACCCCTCCATGCAGGGGGGTGTGGGGGGCACTTGTTCCTCCCCACAGCGATCCGGGGGGGCTAGTGCCCCCCAGCTGGGGGGTCCATGGGCCAGTGGTCCCCCGACGGGGGTTTCGAGGGTAGCTCCCCCAAAGCTAAAAACAGACGTAAAATTGCCTTGTAAAAGTATAGTAATTTCTAGTCAATCTGGGCCGTTCATTAGGCGGATGATCTGATGGTAGAACTTATGTTTAGTTTAGGGTTTTTTGCCCTAGAAGGCAACCTCTCTCTTTATATGAGGGACTTGTATTGAGGCTATGATATAGATGTGTATTCTCCAAGCAAGAAATAGAGAGGTGAGATTGTGAGAGAAAACATAGGATATTATAGCGGATCTGCTATAGGTTGTGTCTCTTCATTTTTATAGATAATAGAAAGGAAGGACTGGTTGTTCGGGGTGGACATAGCCCAAACTGAGTGAACCACGTTTATCTGTGTCTCTCTGGTTTTATGTGTTTTCTTTGTTTATATTTTGAAATATTCTATGTGTTCCATTGCTCTGTAATATATAATTTTCTAAAGTTACAAGATTGTGGTAGTTGTAACAATCAACATTTCTCCTCAAAGGAATGAAGGGGATTTGACTCATTTGAAATTTTACAGATCTACCATGATCCTCTCTAGGAGAAAAATATTTTCTGAAATTAGGAGCTCCTTGAGATTTTCTTCTTTGCTGGTGGTGGTTTCGCTTCTTATTTCCTTGGTTTGTACTCTTGTTGTTGTATTGTTTGCTACATGCTTCTTAGGTTCTTCTTTGATTTTTTTACCTGCAAGAAAACTAGACTTACGCTTTTTCAAATCTAAGACCAAATTTATCCAATGGTGATGTTTGGATCTCAAGCAAACTATCCAAGGTTTCGATTCTCTTCTCCATCTTCCACTTCTTTCTCAAGGACATCACTTTAGTTTCTAATATTTCAAACTTATATTTATTCTCTTTGTAATGCTTCCTCATGCCTTCTTCAACTCTTTCTTATTCAACCAACTTAATATTTAAGATGACTATCTCTTCTATGAGCTTGAGCTCCTTATCATCACAAATCTGCAATAATTTTATTTACCATTTCATGTAGCTACTAGTCTAGAAATATCAACTCTAAGAAACTTAATACCATTTTCATATTCACTAGACACTTTAGCATTATCAAAACCTAAATCATCAAAATTGTAACTCAAAAGAAAATCATTAATATTTACATTTATCGATTCATGATTTTATGGTTTCTTGTTATCATCAGTTGAATCATTTGTGCTAGTAGGATGAGACTCTTGTGGTTGAGATTCTTGACATTGAAGGCCCTTCTTCTTGTTTCTCTTTCTCTCATTCTCCATATTTCTTTTGATACCATCTCCAAATATAGACTCTATCTTGTACCACATATATTTGGCATATTTCAAACCTGCTTGCCTCTTCAAATCATCATTATGAATATTCTTGTAGATTATGCATCTAGCTTGTTCATCCTGCTGTAAAAATTTAGGTCAATTGGATCGTTTCCATATTCATCACATACAGGTCTCCAAATTTTAGGTCCACAAGACAATAAATGATATTTAACATTTTTGTGCCATACCTTGTACTCTACAACAGTGAGGACAACCATTCTGCGAAAAAACAAAAATAAATAAATAAATAAATTTATGCCAATAAACCCTAGATATACTTTCTAGCGATCAAGCTACAACCAAGAGTCTCACCTATTTGGCGGGGGGGGGGGGGGGGGCATTGAAGAAATAGTGTGTCTTATTATCAATTTATACCACTTTAAAATTCTTTACTGAACCATGCACCATTAACCAACAACATATCATATCATCACGTGAATATAAACAATATAAGCATCTAAACCAAAAACCATTAGAGCAACAATACACAACAAAACCACACAAATAATCCACATGAGAGACACAAGGTATCTGGTGGAAAACCCTTCAGTGGGAAAAAAATCACCCTTGCTACTACTGCGTTACTCTGAATCTTCTATTAAGCAAATATACTCTTTTACAAAGAGTTTCAACTTCAATCAGCTAGGAGACTCGACCTCATATACAATCAATTCACTCCCATAAGCTTGGAGACTTGATTCTAATGATCATCTTAGAATAATGTGTTCTCACACGGATCTACAAACTACAATCAACTGGAATCCACCTCGATCAATCGATCCTCGCCCGACTTTGGTTGGACTATCCAACTTCGATTGGATTGAGAAACTGTTCATTTCACTGAAACATAACAATGACTGCTCCACACCCATGAAGTCATTGCTTCTCTACTCTATGGTGACCTTGTTTCATATATTTTCATAGTAGATCCCAAGATTTTCTTCTTAACTCAATTCGGCTTTGCAATACAATCTCTAGTAGCAAGACATCATCATGAAATCAAATAAAATAACCACAATCATATGCTCTCCATTCTAGAAAAGACGTGGCCACAATCCATCCAACAAATATCGCACAATACCATCACCATCAACTAAAACAAATCTCATACACAACCACAATATAAAGCCCTCACTACAAAATATAATTGATGCATAGTACAATTAACAACATACAACACAATGGCTATGTTCCAAATGCACCAGCAACTCCTGAAAAAAATGTGAGAATCTCAAATATGGAGCTATACAAAGCTCTCCATCGCTACCAATAACTATGTTACAACTCTCCGCATCTTTGATCTGAAATATGAATATCTGAACCAATATTATGCTTCACCAAATAGATCTGCTCATTTTGCTGCCATTAGAGCTCATTAACTAAAGAAATCAAGCTCGCTAATGACTTTGAAGCAACTCACATAATGTAACATTCACTCATCCACTATCACACACAACCAACTAATGCTCATCTCCAAAATGATGTATACAAAATATGAAGGGTGAAATTCATCTTAGGCATGGGATCATGAGTGAAAAAATTTGAAAAAATTAATCCTCAATTGTCACTGTGTGTGCACTAAATGCATTCACACCCTTTGGATTACTTAATCAACCATTTTCAACATTTTTACATTCATGTATAAGCCTCTGGAAATTTCCATGCCAATTTTCATCTCGTTTTCATGAGGAATCTAGAGGATTTTTTTGTGAAAAAGGCTTAGTCTTTGGAAAAATAGTAACTGATTTTGACCGTAACCCTTTAGTCCCATGCACAAGCCTATGAAATTTTGACTAGAGCCTCTCAGTCATATGCATAAGCCTTCATGGGAGTGACTGGGGCAGAGCATAAGGAAAGCCAATGGACCATTAGTTCAGAAGCTCTACCAACTATTTGGACATCTTCTCTAACATTTACACATGCCTCTAAACCTTTATGAAGATCTATGAAACCTATGCAAATGGATCAAATATGTATCCCAAGTGCCACTACCAAGTTGACCTGAAAGAGAAACAAACATAGGTTGGAAAGAGTGTCATCATTCCTCTATTCTCCTCTGACACCTACACGAGTTACAACACCATTGAACACACCTGCAACATCATCATCAATCCAATACACCGTTGCAATAAGTAATCTCCATGAGTATAAGTATTAAGACCTAAAGAAATACCTAGTATGGAAACTCATCAATTTTGGCAGCTCAAAAACATAGGTCACCTAGGAAACAACCTCCAATACATGTAGCAACAACTCCAATTCCTCCAATCAGTGAACATGTCAACACATTCCATCACAAGACAAATCTCCATGCCGTGTTATCAACAAGCTACATCATCAAGTCTAACATCAAGGGTTGACATCAATGCCAACATAACCATCTAAATTCCAACTCAAATAGTTGCAACCGTGCTACAACAAAGACATCGAAATATCAACTAGGATACATAGGGTTGAAATCAATTCCAACATGAGCTAGCTTCCACCATGCAGACCATAACTGCAACATATGATTTTCCTCTTTGAGTCTTCTTTTGACTCTTTCCCTCCTTCCTCCCTTCATTTTTTTTCCTCTCTTTGTTTTTGGTCTTTTTCTATTTGTTTTATCATTCCTTCTCCTTCCCTTTCCTCTGTTCAATCCCTTCCTTCGCTCAATTTTTTTTTTCCCTCTCTCCCCTTTATTGCTCTTTTCCCTTATTTCCTCCTTCTTTCCATTACCCCTCCTCTCTTCCTATTTCTCCACATTACATCTATCCTTGTTCTCCTTACTCTACATGTTCCTCCTCCTATCCCCCTCTCTTTTTCCCTCCCCTTATTCTCACCTCTTCTTCCTCCCTCCTCCTTTTTCACTCCGTTTTCCTTCTCCTTCTTTCATCTTTCACTAAACCCTTCCCCTGCCTCTTTTTTATTTATTTAATTTCTTCTTGTGTTTGTGTTATAGTTAATATGTTTTTTTAGTTTGGATTATGCCTTTATTAATATATATATAATAATTATTATTATCCTATCATCTCATTCATTAATATTAATTGGTGGCTCTAAAATGTCAATAACAACAGCACCCATACGTGTGGATCTTCCTTCCTTAATTAATAACCATCGATCTTGTTAAATGACTATTACCCAGTATAGACTATCCATGTGCAAGGTATCTTGTTATAAAACTAGATGGATATCCACAACCTTTTACTTTTTAAGTTAATTATCATATTCATTAGATGACCATAGATTCAATTAAGACCATCCATGTGTAATCAGTCTCCTCTTATAGAGGTAGATGTCTCCCTACATTCTTTTATTTTACTCTGATCGTATGAATCATTAAAAAATCATTCAATAAGAAATTGTCCAAATGTATGCTATGAAAACAAACATTTGAGTGCATTATGATGCATCATGATAAAAAAAGCTTTTAATTTGACACATTGTTTCTTGAGCAAATGCATTTTCAGTGTTATATAACTCAAGCAATGAAATATTAGAATAATGCGAAGATGGAAATTTCAATTTCAGAAAGGTGCAAAACAGTAAATGAAAATCCCCAAGTGATATGAATAGAGACTTTATATGAACGTATATTCAATCAAGACCACATGCACTAGGACATTGGTGCAATGAGATAAAAGGTTTGTCATGGTGAAGGAAAATTTGAAGAAGTGTGATATGAAATGATGTGTTCTGATAAAAATAGATTCTATGGTCATACCACCTGTCATGATAAATATATACTTTACTTTGATTCTACACGTTGTTACAAAAGCACCTTCCATTCCAATAGACAATTTCACGAGCAAAGGAATTTTTAATAATTACTTGTAGTGAAGAAACCTTTTAGGAAATGAGATGTATTTTCTAAATAGAAAATTCTAAATGTCATGAAAAACAAAATTTCTATATGAAATTTTTATATTTTTTTCACTAAAATTTCCTTTATGAAATTACTACAAAATTTACATTTATAAGGTACATGTGAACTTACCAAAAATTTCCTTGATGGCAGTGCTAATGCGAGAGGAGTGTGAGCTTCATTGAAATCCATGCCATATGCTTCATAGGTGTCTCGGTGTCTCAGCCTAAAGGAGGCATGCCATTAGGGAGTAGATGGGCTTTAGGTTTATAATTGGGGTTTTGTCTATTTAAATGCATAATTATAGTACCAGGATAGCCAAGGTATGTGTAACATGTAATGTTCCCAATTTCGATTTTTCCATGTGAGGAGGCCAACAAAGATTTATGGGTGCTGCTAGGCATAGCACAACTTTGAAATTCATGCATTGGAGGCAATTTTGATATGGGAGGCATAAGGAGTTAGGAGAATAGGATAAATTTCAATCTTAGTGGAATGTGGGGACCACCAAAATCATGTCATTTGACCCTTGTAGATAATTTTCACTCATGGTAGAAGAGAGAGAAAGAATGGGGGTGTGAGTTAGTGGAAAATGGTGTCCACGAAGAGAAAGAGGGCCAACTTCTATAAATAAGGCAAGGAGGCCTCCATTTGGGTTCTTTTGATAATCTAACTTTTGAACCTAAGTTTTCTTGAGATTTTTAGCCATGTAAACCAGTGATGTCTAGCACAAGAAATTCCCAAGCGTAAATTCCACCTCTACCTTAGGTGGACATTGAGTGTCATACTAGGAAGAACTTAGTGGGGAGATATTTGTTGGAGTTTGTGGGAAATGTTAGCGCTCAAATCTACCTTAGGCTGAAATAACGTAAAACTCAAGGCTACATCAAACCACGCTCAGCCTCGTAGCTAACCCTACAAGGACAGGAGAGGGCTCTCTCCAGGTCAATCTCGGCAAAAGGTAATCGATGAGGCTCGAAATGACTAAAACAAAAGCTAATTTTGGGCTAGATATGAAGTACAAGGAGTTTGAGGTTGATTTTTGAGGTTTTTTTTTTGTTGAATCAATGGGAAAGGCAATTTTGGGTGCGGGGATGAGACAGTTTTTGCAGAGGTCTACTTGGGGCAAGGTAGGCGATTGTCTTGATGCTTCAAAAAGAATGAACGGCTAGATCTAAGTGGTCATAAGTTAAGGAGAGCAAGAAACTTTCAAGGATTCTGCATAAACATATGAAAACATGAAAAATCAAACAAACTTAAAGGCAGAGCATAACAAATTATGGATTCTACCTTAACACTTCATTTGTTCAATTGCAGAAGATGAGAGAAGGAAAATGATACACATAACAACTTACAAATACTGAAAGAAGCACACCATCAACACATAAAGCCACATGGATCCCAAACAGTGCTGCAAAACCCTAGTCTTTCCTTTTCCAAAATTGCTGAGATACAATGTACAATATAGTCTAAGCTTTTCCCAAAAGTCCAACCTCTCCAACCTTTGAAAATGATTGAGAAATTACATCATATATACCATCCTAACCCCTTTCCTTGCCTTTAGGGGTCGAGCTCATCATTCTAGGAGCTGTTTGAACTAATTCCAAACAAGGAACTGAAATCCAGGTAGTCAAACAACTTACCCCTATATGCTAGGAAACTCATTCATTCATTTAATTTTCACCTTTTAGTGAATGAATCCTCTAGAACAAGTAAAAATGTGCAAAAATTACATCATAGTTATTAAATTACATCATGAAAAGTCAAGAGTAGTATCAAGAAGCAAAACTGGTCAAAACGGGGCGAATTTCGGAGCTGAACAGTGAAAATTTGACCAAAAATCTCAATGCACCACGCGCCTGAGCTCTATGCGTCGCGTGTCTTTCAGCCTGATTTTGGGGCACTTCCTGGCATCCAAAATGAGCTCAGGATAGCTCGTTGGAAAGCCCTAGATGTTGACTATCTAACTCAATTGGAATTTCCAAATTTCTAGCTCATTTTCCCATTCAAAATGTCATTCTCCCATAAGTACTTCCTGCTAGTGCAAAAAGTGGCAGAAAGGTGATTTTCATGGTGTTTTTGGCCCTTTTGATCATCCAGAACTTGATGAAATGCCTTGGCCATAGTAGAGAATGCATAATTTACCATGAAAAATCCAAAACTATAATGTTTTCCTCCAGCAAGTGTCCCAATCATAAGCGCGCGCGTCGACGCGCTACACGTTGAGCTGAAAAACCTGTTTTGAAAGCCAAAAATTTCAAAATGACAAAAATTTCTCTGGTATTGCTCAAATTCGAAGCAAAGACCCTTCATTATGTATTATGTCTAGCCAATGAAGCCTCGGCCAAAATTTGGAGTGGATCGGGCTTTTTTTGCCGATTTAGTGCTCTGCTCAAACGCCTCTTTAGAATATTCATTTTTGCTTTGCAGACATGCATACGAGCCCAATAATGAGTTTTCATATGACGAAGCATGTCTTTGTCTCTATTTTCCTTTGCCAAGAATTTCTCCAAGTGAGTGTTAACGTGGATGAGCATAGACTCTCTATCAATCGGTGTCATATCACCGGGTCTCTTTCGAGCCAATTCTCGATCCTCGCGGATTTTCCGCAGCTCATAAAGTGTATGTTCATCCTCTAGCTGTTTGTTACACTGGTCCAGGTAGTTTTATCACCCATTTAGCCATATGCAATTTCTTTCTCAGCGAGTCATTCTCAGCCTTTTGCTCCCGGATGATCTCCTTTAACTTCGAGCTAGGAGAGCTCGCATCAACATCAATGATCGTGAAATCCGTGTCCCGGCCTCCTGAAGGACCCTCATCATGCATAGGCCTCTTTCCCATCTTGGATCTGTACCTATGCTAAAGAAGAAGGTGAGACCCCTACCACATGATGTGGAGATAATACTCGCTCTACTAATGGAGTCAACAAGACCCCTTCCACCCCGGGTGGAGATAGTACTCATCGTGTAGATGCAAATAAGGCCCTGTGGCCTCGCTGGTATGTCACATACGATGGAGCACTTATATGCTCGGTCTCAAAAATGTTTGGCTAGTGTGAAGGCTCTCCCTCATTATGAACTATCTCGGGAAGCAGCTGTGGCACTGTGAAGAAGTCACGGGAGATGAAATCCTCCCAAGTAATGCCCTGTTGTGTCAACTGATGTACCACTATGATTTTGATCAACGCGTAATGATATATACTTCGATGTTGCTGTGCTAGGGTCTTCTTTTGTACTAAAACCACCATCCTCTCTATGTTGCGACACATGAAATACGGAATGTTCATCATACATACCCTCATGAAATGCATCAACAAACGAATATGGTACACATGGAGATGCGAGAATCTGCCCTTGCAACTGAAATACCGAATGATGAGTTTCATCAATAGTGCAAACTCATCCCTCAGGAATCTGAAAGGAAAAACCGTGCTCAGGTTTCTCATATGCCCAGGTTTGATGTATGTCTCATAGTAGAATTTGTCTAACTGCTGGCGTTTGTTCCATTCCTCTCCTACATTTGGTATCCCGATGGCCTGAGCAATAGTCTCTGGTGACAAAGTGAAATTTACTCTGGCGAGGCTTACACAGCCATCATGTAAATGTAGAACAAATAAACGAACTAGTTCATGATGATGTTGGGTTTGTGAGATCATCTCACAGTATTGTAAACATGATCGACGCTGAAAGAAATCCATTACAAGTGAGCAAGCCTGCAATTGAACCAAAGAAGTAGGCTCCTCCCTGACATGCTGACCACTTTTGCCACTTTTGTGAGGCCTCTGTGGCACATTACCCTCAGCTATAGAATTAATGTCATACTCCTGCTCATAGACTGAATCTATCTCTGACATGACTTTGAAAACAAGATATCTGGAATATGTATGCTGATATATAAAACTATGTGTGCAATTGAATGCAAACTACTTTTTGCTCTAACAATGTTGTGACCAAGGGGAAAAACAAATGCACAAGGGAATATTAGGAAAGGGAAAACATTAACGAATTAGGGACTTTGGAAATAAAATGTAATTAGGGAAGGGAGGGGAAATGTAAATATAGGATTAGGGTTTTAGGGTTTGGGATATTAAATAGGATTAAGGCATTTTTTATAAAGTGGGGATTAGGATTTCAGGGATTGTAGTGTAGAATTAATGAGGGAATTAATAAGGAAGTATGATGGGTGAATTTGGGAATGAGGAACAAAGGGAAATGGGGAAAAATACAACCTTGGTAACACACTGTTTTCAAACCCTACAACACTTTTTATATTGACAAAGGGAGTCTTTCAAAATCTTATCTCCACGGCAATCATACATGAACCCATCACATTCACCATTAAAAACAAAACAAAGGCAATGTAGGCGAGCCTACCTGACAATTTGATGCGAAGAGGAGGCGATTTGATGAGTTTTCCAATCGTTTCTAGGCTCCAAACTGTAAGTGCCGCGCTCATTACCCAGTGTGCCACGCGCTCTCTATGCGTCACACACGTGTAAATTAACACTGGTGATTTGAGCCCAATGCGTCGCGCGCACCCAATGCGTCGCGCACCTTCTTGTATGGGTCGCGTGAGTGAAAATTGAACCAATCTCCACCAAAACGCACAAACTTCGACTTGGAAAGATTTTCTTCACCCTTGGCATGCATAATGATTTAAAAATTCATTGAAACATCTTTATAAAGACTCCAATTTGATTTTTGCTTGGTCCATAACCCACTTTGTAATGTTTTTCCTTTGACACTTTTTCAGGATTAATAGACTTCTGACTTTCTGGTTTCCTCCTTAAATTTGGTTGAAATGATGATTTTCTTTGACAATTTTTTGCAGGGATAGCTATGATATGATCTGGCAAAGGAGACCAGGGTTGCACCTAGACAATTCAAGAACTGAGCTTTTTGAAAATTGTTTACAAAAATGAAATGTCGACTTATCTTCAAAACGGAGTTTTGAAGAGAAGTAATAATCTTTCCGTATAATGATAAAAATCTTTGAGATAACAACCTATTGAGGACCTCCCTCTGGCCTGCTCGCTTTATTAGACTTTACAAAAACAAAATTGACTTAACTCTAGACCTAATGACCGAGAACACTTGTCATGACCTAGAAATTGAAACAAGGCTGCAAATTACTGTTTCAAGACTTTGATTTTTCATACATGGACCTGAGCCAGCAGTGCCAAGCATGAGGGGAATGAGTAACACAAACCTTTCAGTCAGATTTATGACATGCTCCTAATGAGTGCAAATGATCGAAATTGATGGGACACCTAAACATGAAGTGCAAAAAAGAGTTTTGATCTCTGATGGAGGGATAACTATACCGACTCTAACATGACACATCAGCTCTTGGTTCAGCTAGTTCAAACTTCCAGGAGAGTGCAGGGATAGAAATTGAACCACTAAGTTTCATTGAGATTGGAACTTCATTTGTGGAGAATTTCAAGGCTAGAAGTTGTTGTTTCTTAGAGAGACAAACTCAACATTTCAAGTCCTATGCAGAAGTATTACTAGGAAAAATTTATGGAGTTGGATTCATCATATTTGTGCCAGGTTTTGGAAGGAATTTCACTCACATATTCCGGAGGAAATTTGCAAGGAAATACTATAACTAACTTAGAAGGAATTGGTGGCAAATCCAGTGGTTTGAATTGTGGGGGATAGAGAAACTATCGAGGAGGATGTGGCACTAAATTTGGATAATTCTGAGAGGTTGGAATTAGCCCAAATTATCTCTCGGTTTGCATGGACTAGCCTTAAGGAGTATGCTGCTATTTTTTCATAATATTTGGAGGTGTTTTGCTGCCCTAAAGAAGAAGGATTCTTTAGCAATGAGTTAGGAGGAGTGAGCTTCAAAATTGAGTCCAGGGTGGTCGGTAGAATTCGGCAAAACCCTTTTTGGGTATTTTAGGGTTTTTGACAATGATCACAACCCTAAATTTATAGAATTTTGTGGGCATTTTTTAGGGGCTAAGTCAGCGAGCAGTGTAGAATTGGGTCAACTCAGATTTCTAGAGGGACAAACTATTGCAGTAGTTGGGCATTGAGAGATTGATCACTCAGGGCTTGTATCTTGCCTTGAGCAAGTCCAAGTGCATTCCTTCCAATTTTATTGTACTCCAAGAGTTAAATTATAATGAAATTGGCCATTTTGGTGTCACAAAGCATTTTTCTATTTATGGGTGTTTGCTAAAATTTATTTTGTTGTTATTTATGTCCATGTCTTTGGTTATCTCTATAAAATTTCTATTTGGAATATTAAAGTGGTACCAAAGCATGATCTTGGCCAACTGCGGGGAGGCTAGCAAGATCATGGAATAGTTTATGAGAAAAAGGCAAAAATTGGTGAGGTAAAACCAATAGATCATAGAGGGGATACAATAAATGATTCATAACTAAGGGAGAATCCAAGCATGGGCACACACATCCCAGCAATACAACACCCATACGTATGGCCAGTTTAGACTTCCTATCATGCCTTATTTCCTTGATGAACAAGAGAAGGATAAGTATGGTTTAGGGGTTGGATCCTCATGTAGAGCTCGGCATTTAGAGGGCAAGAGCCATAGGAAATTTCGCAGGTGGAGAGCTGGTTTTAGACATCACGAGCTTGATAAGGAGGCCGAGCATGAGGCTGAGGGCATGCACGATTGTGAGGAGGAAATAGATACACATAGTGTGACACATGAGCCACCCCTGTGGGAGTTTCCTTTGGTAACCCCGATTAACACATTGGTGGAGACACTTGGGCACACACCTAGAGGACCATCCATTGATGAGGTGCTAGTAGGCACAAAGCTACCCAAAGTTGTGACAGAGTTCCTAGATGATAGCTACATACAACACAGGGAGAAAACCTTAAGGAGCATAAGCTAGATCAGGATGTTATGCTTGAGGAGCTACGTTTGGTGGAGCAGCTCGGGACTCATTTTGAGCCTATGATTGAGGAGGATGGGTAGTGATCTTTTGGGTCTGTCCTAGGTAGGGAGCAGATAGATGTGCAGGAAACTAGAGGAGATGTAGTACTTCGATTCAATAGCTCTCTTCAGGGTTACTTAGATGGGGCCTACAATATTGTTAGGTTACCTCTGCATCTTGGTGGGAGAGTGGTTGAGTTACCTAGACATATTGTATACATTGACCAAGCCAATGACACAAGGTGACATGAGTTACGTAGGGTGAAACACTCGAATGACGGACTTGCTACGTACTTGCGGACTCTTTCATTTGATCCCTCTCATGGGGTTGGGCAGCAAGAGGTATTGAGTTGGTACCTAATAGGCCTGACTAGGTTTTTTGGATACATCCATGGTTAGAAACATAGTTCAATAGGGGTTGTGGTTTTCTAGAGGGGCTCGAGGTTGGAATCATCGTTGGTACCCAAGTGGGACTCCCCACCACTCCATGGATTGGTTCAATTATGGAATTAGAAAGATGGTGAATATAGTGATTGGACTCACCCCCATTTTCATATTCCCACTAGATTTCTTGACAACACCAGTGACAAGTCGAGATGACATACGAGCAGGCGGACTCCATGAGTTGACTTGGAATGTTGGCGATGTGCAGGGGCACTGGATGATTAATGTACCTTAGCAAGAGGTTTTTAGAGGAGGTGGCATCGGCACAGGACTCGATAGTTCCTTGTATGGTAAGGAGGATTTCCCATGGATATATGGGGCACAAGGGTCATCAAGGGGCAGCACCCTAGGGACACCACCACAAGTACAGAGGGAGATTTTCATGTCATATCTCTCAGGGAGGATCAGGAAAGGATATCTACTCATCCGAGGTTATCGAGATCAAAGAGTGGATATGGTGATAGTAATATAATGCACACTAATACTTACTCACTTAGTTTTAGACCATGGCATCCTAGAATATATAGGGGCATGTAGCAGTGTGGAGCAATATGCAGAGGGGAACAGAGGTGGACAATGGTGTGTAGTGGTGTGTAAGATCGCACCAAGGAGTAGGAGGAGTGGTTAACATCATAGTGCATTTCCTCATAGTGTGATGGATGCATCGATAGAGGAGGGATACTAGCTGATCCGGGGTGATGCACCAACATGCAGCAGTGTACAGAGATTTACAACGGGGTGCAATTGTATGTCAGGGGGCATGATGATACATGGTTATATGTAGCATCATGCGGGGTTGCAGTCCAGACTCGAAGAGTGCTTCTAGCAAGGACATTGAGGGGGACATACCCAAGCTTGGAGAGTTGCTCGGCCATGAGGCCAGTTAGGATATGGGTTCTTGACCATACCTATCGGAGCCTAGGCATATCTCACTCACTCACCTTGTAAGCAGTTGAGGGGAGCTTTGTTCTGTCTGATTGATGCCTACATTGTGGGTAGCAAGACATGGGAAATTTTATTGAGAAGACTCTATTAGATTTAGTGGGAATTCCACCTCTACCTTCGGTGAACTTCGAGTGTCACCCTAGGAGAGGATTTTAGAACTTAATGGGGAGATATTTGTTGGACTTTCTGGGACACATCAACTCTTGCTTCAGCTAGTTCAAACTTCCATGAGGACACAGGGACAAAAATCAAATCAATGAATTGAGGGAGTTTCAAGGGGAATTCTGGTCAATGAAATTAGGTGAAATTTCATTGAGGGTGGACCAACATTTGTGGAGAATTTGAGTGTTGGAAGTTCTTATTACTTAGAGAGAGAAACTCACCATTTGAGGGCGTGCACAGAAGTATTATTTGGCAGAATTTGTGGGGTTGGATTCATCTTCTTCATGTCAAGTTTTGGAAGGAATTTCACTCACGTCTTCTAGACGAAATTTGCAGGGCAATCCTAGAGCTAATTAAGAAGGGATTGTGACATATCAAGTAGTTTGAATTGTGGGGGATGTAGAAACTGTCAAGGAGGGCGTAGCACCAAATTTGGGTAATTTCGGGAGGTCGGAATTAGCCTAAATAATTTTTTGGTTTTGTTGGAATAGCTTCAATAAGTCTGCTCCTAACTTTTCATAGATTTTGGAGGAGTTTTTGTGCCCCAAAAGAGCAGGATTATTTAGCAGTGAGTTAGAAGGAGTGAGTTTAAAAATTGGGTTGGAGGTGGTCAGTAGAATTTTGCAAAACCCTTTTGAGTTTTTTTTGGATATTTTACAAAGATCGCGACCCTTAATTTACAGAAATTTATGGGCATTTTTGAGGGTCCAAATGAGCTGGATAAGTAAGCAAGCATTGTAGAAAAACTGACCAATGCATATTTATGGAGGGACAAACTATTGCACCATTTGGGCATCGAGAATTTGATCACCCATGGCTTGTAGCTTTCCTTGAGCAAGCCTATGTGCACTCCTTCCAATTGTATTGTAATCTAGCAATTTACTTATAATGAAATTGACCATTTTGATGTCCCATAGCATTTTTTTATTCATTGGTGTTTGCTGAAATTTATTGTGTTGTTATTTTTGTGCATGTTTTTGATTATCTCTCTAAAATTTATATTTGGAATATTACACAGGGTGGGAGTGGAGGTGGGGATTTATCCTCCTCTTTCATTTGGTTTCATCTCAAGTTGATACATTTTGTTTCTCATTTGTCATGTAGAACTTGGGGCTCCTATGTCAATTTGAATCCAGGTATTTGGTAGTGATTTTAGAGGTATCAGATCTCCCTTTTCCGACATTGAATTATGTAAATGGTTTCTTCTTTATCTTACATGGTTTACATGTCTTTGGGAGGGATATTTCTCTATCAATAGAAGTGTGTCATTGTCAAGGTGCATAAGTGTTACTTTGAAGCAATACTTTGAGTATGTGAATTTTGGTTTATTGACTTTTCCTTTCCCTTATCCTCTCTTTGAGTATTTAGATATTTCAAATCTTATTATGAGTTTTAGGGGATTTCATGTGTTATGCCTCTGTGCTATGGTAAGTTTAATGATTTGATGGAATTTGGTCTTCTCGTGTGGCAATTGGGAGATGACTTCTTGATCTTTAGGTCAAAGTTCAAGGATTTGAGTCTTGTTCTTTTTCTTGTTTCTTTGGTAGAGGTTCTCTTAGTCATTTTCTAGTTTGTTCCCTTGCCACTGTACTCATGCTGAGTACTTACCTGGAAGAGGTGTCAAGGGTAATGGTGTGTACAAATGAATTTGTCCTTTTGCCTCTGATTCAGTTGGGACTTTCTTTCCTCATTGAGGAAGGAAATCTTTTTATTGTAGTCTAAAGAGACAAAGATCATCTCTATCACTCAAATTCATATGTTGTAGGAGAAGATATAAATATCACTCAAATTCATATGTTGTAAGAGAAGATATGAATATTGTTTCTGATGGATACCTGGTTGCATTTAATTTTTAATTAAAAATAAACAAGTTCAAAACCATAATGTTTTTTATTCAGTCGAAGATATAAAATGTATGCTCTAAAACCAAAGGTTGTGTTTAGATAATGCGGATTCTCGATTGGGTCCGACATAAAGCTTTCTGGTGTAGGATTCCACCTCTAAGGACGGTCCGTAGGGTGATCCTGCCCAGCTAGTTGAAAGTGCCTAAGATCTAACTATAATCTCCTCTAATTAAGATTAGCATTGGTTGGTCGTACGCTTTTTGGTGCTATTTTGGTAATCAATTTCCAAATATCATCTTTTCATGGGGATTTCAACTTGTTTTGGCTTTACGTTCAGTGCAAAGGCTTATGGTGTTTGTCTTTGAATTGCACTTTTATGGAGAAACTTGGTTTGTCGCTATACCAAATTTTTTATTATACGATGATGCTCTTGTTTGTTCAAATATGGGCGTGTTGGTTGTGAAGTGATATTGCGGTCTCTCCGGATTTTTTTGTGTAGGTTTGATGCAAGATGGGTTGGCCTCCATTTCGCCTTGGAATATTGGTATTGGTCTCCATCTCATCCTGGTCGTTTATGAACTAGTTATGCTGTTTACGGTTGGTGTGGTTTTGTCTTGCCGTAGACATGAGATGAAATAACACTTATGGCTTCAGAGTTCTATCAGATAAGGTGATTTCGATGTGCATTTATGTTTCATTCCTATGCGCGGTTATTCTGGAAATGCTCCCGGTCTTGGCTTCAAGTATTCTGGTGAGGTTTTCTTAGTGATGTATCTAGATAGTTGGAAAATGACTTTTTGTATCTTGCTAAATTGCAGTATGAGTTTTCCATATCTGTTAAATTGCAGGAATTCAGATCCGTTAGTCCACGCTTTTCTGGAGATGTCATGAATATGGGCGTCCTGCTGATCATTCCCGTGCAGCGATTTCAAGAGAAGCTGAGTAGTAGTACAAGGGCATGGACAAATCTGTAAATGTGTCGTACCGTTTGAGTGATCATAACGGGCCGCAATTTTCTCTACGTACATGACATGACCAGATACAGAACCATTGCACATCCGGCAGCCATTAATGCAGCTGCTTATTGCAGTAAGGTGGTCGATACGCTGTTTTCCTTTCTTCCACTGCCTGCAGAACAGCCCCGGGCTTTTCATTTTCCGCCCGGGATTTTTCGACTTGGTAATCCATAACCCTTCTCTTTCGGGTCCAGATCACTGAAAACGCTGGACAAGCATCTTTTCGCCCATCTTCAGTACAATATGGACTCAAATTGTGGCTGGCTGTTGAAACATGTGAAGTAAAAACCTTGTGATAGATATATATATATATCTATCCCTGGTAAAAAAGTTAATATTTTAAATTATAATAACAACATATTCAAACATACGCACATTAAAATTGATTTTGATGGATGGCCATGATGACCATCTTCACTGTAAAATATTATAATTTGTAATAGTCTCTCTGTGGTTAATTTTAACATTTTAAAATGGAAGTTTTACTTTTGCTAATAAAAAAAATAACGAAAAATAAAAATAAATAAAAATGGATATATATGATAAATCAAATAAAGAATACTAATAAAATTATAAAAACTTATAATGTTTTAATCATTAATGATATACCTTTAATAATTGGGGAATATAAGGTAGTTTTGCGACTACAGTTTCAGGTTTCTGAATATGGCATATTGCATATGAGGGTATATCCTATAAACCAAATTTATTGATTGGCTTCACGAATGGCCCGTTCGTAAGTGGAAATCCATTCCTATTACAAATTAGCAGTGGACTCATCAAAGAAGTGAAATGGTGTAACGAGTTCATTTCGTAGAAACAAAGGAAGGGAGGAAACCTTAGTATTGTGGGCTTAATGACAAACCCACCAACTAGAGAGAGACATGCCTGCTGAAGGAAGCCTCAAATCCTAAATTGTCATTCCAAACAATAGGGTGGAAGAATCTAGGCAGTTTATCAAGGATCATGCATTAATGTGCAAGTTCATGGGCATTGGCACAAGGAACAAGATATTGTAAAGTGCATCTAACTAAAATGAGAGTCAAAGAGCTTAAAAGAATTGAGATTGAAGGTCAACGTTTTTTTCCCTATTATCTTTCATGATCTAGAATATAGGAAGAAAGTTTTTGAAAATGGTCCCTACTTCATGAACAATGTAGACCTTTTGATGAGATTATGGGTGGAATGCTACAATGCAAATAAGGACCATATTCTTGTAGCTCCAATTTGCATTCAACTTTTCTCTTTGCAAGATGACTTCTATGAACTAGATATCTTGGAGGGAATCAACAATGCCATTGGGGACTTTGTGAAAATATGAGAGATTACAAAGAGGAGAAGGCATGCCTCTTATGCCAGGATTTGTGTATACATGAAAATTCCAAAGCCCCTACTCGAATCGATAGATCTAGAATCCATGATGAGATCTAAACCCAACCTTTGGACTCTGAGCATGTGCCTTTTAGATGTCATTGTTGTCATGAATATGGGAACTTGATAATGTATTTTCCCCTAACAATAGCTAAGATGCAAACAATAAAGGCATAGGACTCATCATAAGGCCTTCAAGAGGTTTCATGCAAGAAAGGGAGATCAAATAAGCCTTAGCAAGCAAAACCCTTGCAGGACAAATGGGGAGCCACTGACCAAGAGGACATTAATGCAAATTCATTCGTTTAAATTTTGAGTGAGGAAAACCTAGCCAGTGAAGACACGGAACTAGAGGGAGATAAAAACATGTAACAACCTATGGACGTGGAGGAGCTAGTGGGATTGAAAGGGGAGAAACAATCAAAATGAAAACTCATAAATGAAGTGATAGATAACTCTTTCTCAAAGAACTATTGACTTCCACGACCTCAATTCTGGGGGTGGAAGATTGATAGCACAATCCAAATGCAGATGAAAAGGCAATTCTCGAGTTACTTTATGTTTGGTACGATAGAGGAGAAATAAATTCGAGTTGAACAACTTCAACAATTTCTACATCTATATGGTCAAAGGAAAAAGATTGACATCCATCCTGATGGAGGGGCCCCATCCTTGCAAGTAGCAAAGAAGTAATCATCTCAATTGTATAAACCCAAAAAATAAGTCATACATTATCAAAATATGAAGGGGCAAAACAATTTAAGAGAAGTTCTAAGGGAAGTGAGGGAATTCTTATTGAACTAAGGCCAAGTTGATGTATCTTCTCCAATCATATATTGATGCACCAGGAAAATAGTCTCTTGGAATATTAGAGGGCTAAATAGTATCGGTAAACAAAGATATTTGATATATAGGATTGAAGAAAAGTGACCAAAGATCATATTACTTCAAGAAATAAAAGTTTCAAGCTTGAAGCTAAAAAACATCATGGGAAGTTGTTGGAAGGGAAGCAAGGTTTTGGTACTAGACTTGAGGGGTAGCATACGGGTTCTTGCAGTGATCTAGGATCCTTGTTGGATCTCATTCCAAGGTTGGGTTTCTAGTTCTAATATCTTGATTGGACGTTTTTAGTGCTTAGGTTTTAGGGAATTGGTGTGGTTATCAACAATTTATGGACCTTTAGTCCTATGGAGAAAAGAAGGTTCCCTTAAAGAATTATGGGACATTGAAGGATATCTTAGGAGGGATTGATCGATCCTCTGAGAAGACTTCAACTTGATCTAGAGGTTGGAGGAAATGAAAGGTGGGATCCAAAGGTTGGAATTGGTGACACTATTATTTCAAGAACATATCTGAGATTCAACATTGGTTGACATGGAGATAGTCAATGGATTGTACACATGGAAAAAACATCATGGCAACGAACATTAAGTAGCCCATCCACTAGACCATTTTTTCCTCTCTAAATCATTGATGGTTAAAGATATATTTGTGGAAGCAGTCATTTTTCCAAGCCTAGGGCCTGATCATTGGCCTATTAGGATAGAAATTGATTTGAAAATGGCTCCTCATAATAGTCCATTCAGATTTAAAAATTTATGGCTTCAAAATCATGATTGTTGTCAAAGTTGGAAGTGTGGTGGCAAGAGATTTTGATACAAGGAGACAATAAATGAATTAAAACTTTGAATAAAATGTTGGAATTGAGAGGAATTCAGTAATATTTTTTAGGAGAAGGAAAAAATAGAGGAATGTATGGAGAAACTTCAAGATACTATTATTAAGGAAGGAAGGTTAGGCTCTCTTATCAAAGAGGAAGGAAAATTGATTCATAACCTTGAAACAAGAAGGAAACAAGAGGAAATTCATTGGTGCCAAAAATCGTGTATCCAATGGTTGCGGGAGGCCAATAAAAATACAAGTTTCTTCAATAAAGCTCTGATCAAGCAGATACAACATAACCAAATATTCTCTCTGGATTCAAGAGATGGATCTAGGTTAATCGAGCATGAAGACAGAGAGGAAGTATTGGTCTCTTAGTATAAATATCTTATTTCATATGGTGGGATGGATATAGAAGAGGTCATCTTTATGATCTCAAGGCACATCCCAAAGTTGATCAACCCTAAAAAAATGTCGCCTTAATGTGTGAAATATAATTTAGTGACATGGAGGAAGTGGTAAAAGAAATGCATAGCAATAAAGCATTGGACCCCAATGGCTTCACTTCATATTTATTCAAGGCTCGTTGGTCATTCATCAACAAGGATGTTCATGCAGTGGTGGAAGAATTAGGGCACCTTAATCAAGTAAGGCTTGTTGGCCATTCACCGACAAGGATGTTCATTCAGTGGTGGAAGAATTTAGGAACCTTAATTAGGTATGGTTTGGCCTTAATGTTACCTTTCTTACTTTGATCTCCAAGACCAACAAATCTTGTTCTGCCAATGTTTTTAGACCCATTTCTTTATGTAATGTAATTGCAAGGTTATCTCCTCAGTTATAGTGAGAAGATTTAAGCTTTTGCTTAAGAACCTCATATGCTTGGAACAAACTGGCTTTGTGAAGGGTAGGTAGATCCTGGATGGGATTATCACATCCCATGAGGTTTCTCACTCTCTCAGGAAAAGCAAGAAGTCAGGGATGGTCATTAAACTTGATCTCCCTAAGGCCTACGATAGGTTAAACTTGATATACTTGCATAGAATATTGATGACCTTCAGATTTTCTGTCAGTTTTGTATGTTGGATTCGCTCTCTAATATCTACCCTTTTTTTCTCTATTCTAGTGAATGGGTCTCCCTCTCGTAAATTTAGAGTTTCAAGGGGTCTCATTAAGGGGGATCCCTTCTTGCCATTCATATTCATCCTTTTTGTAGAAGGTTTAGGAAGATATATCAACACGACAATTGGTCAATGTCTTCTTAGAGGCTTAAGATTATGGGGTCAAGACTTTCCTATCACTCATTAGTAGTTCATGGATGATGCCATCTAATTTAGGGATTGACTATTCTCGAGATTATGGCTTTAGAGCATATCCTGTCATATTTTCAAACGACCTCTAGCATGAGGATCAATAGTGATAAATATAGTATGTTCTTTTTTAACACAAATAAGTTGGTGAGAAATCTTGGTTTTCAAATTGGATCCATTCTAGCCAAATATATTGGTATCCCCCTTGTTTCCAACTCTTTTGTGGTTTCTTGTTGGACAAATATCAAAGAGAATATTTCTAGAAGGTTGGGAAATTAGACATTTATAGGGCTCAACCTATCTAGCCACATCAAATTTCTTAAGGTTGTTTTACAAGCAGTCCCACTCTACCAAATATCTATGCTTCCAATGTTGAAAGGAGTATAGAAGGACATCTTCTCTTTCCTCTACAAATTATTTTGGCAGGGGGTGAAGAAAACCTAGAAAGAGACCCTTGTATCTTAGGGGAATGTGTGTATACTAAAATGGGGAGGTGGTCTAGGTTTAAGGGACCCATAAATTCTCAATAAAGTTATGGGTGCCAAGTTATGGTGGAGATGGCTACATGGAGGTCAAGATCTATGTAAGAAAATATGGACTAGGAAATATAGCTTGGTCATCACATACGAGGAGAAGGTGAGGTAGGTAGAAAATCATTGGGATCATCAATATGGAATCTTCCAATGGAACCAAAATCTCTCATATATGAGCATAAGTTTTGGGAAATTAGAGATGGTAAAACAACTAAAATTTTGGAACAATCCTGGTAACAACTACCAAGTTTTGGGAGTAGGGAAGAGATAAGGAATATCAAAGAATAAACCATGGGGATGGGAGCAATAGTGGTCATTGATTTTTGGACAAATACATCAGATCATAATTAATGGTGAAAGAGGAAGACGCAAGAGAACTATATTCAGGGGTGTTTCTCTTAGGAATGGAAAATCCTATATACACAAGTAAAGGATAGAAAAATTCACGTCATAGAGGATGAAACACATTGATATGGGGACATCAATCCCAAGGTATGTTCATTATCAAAGAGGCTTAGGTTATTATGGAAAATCTTCTAGCACTCCCTAAGGAGCCTCTTTGGAGTAAGGTTTGGAAAGGAAAGCTCTCACAAAACTTGATGAGATTCTTATGGTTAATTGGAATGTGATGGTTGCTAAAATGGGATCTCTTGAGGAACAAAGGATACATTGGTTTGTCCTGATCTCCTATTTATCATCATCAGGAGGAAAGTTGTGAGCATCTACTTGAATTAGAGTAAATTTCAATGTAAAAGTGCCTATGAAAATTTTATGTAATTTCCATGTCTTAATATGTAAACCAATCGAAATCCTTTAAATTTGAAAAGAGATACATGTAAATCTTTTTGAAGGAAAAGAAGAGAAACTAGTTTTTCTAATTGTATTTTTGGCTTATCTCCTTATAGGTTTACTCAAATTTCAAGTGTAGAAACTCATTGGATGTGGAATTAAATTCAATATCGAACAAGTATGCCTTATGCATACTTTGAGAAAACCAACATTAATAAAAATTGATGATACATTCAAAAAGTGTATTGAACACACTTTTTTAATGTATCTCCATTTTTTATAAATGTGGGTCTTGTCAAGAGTATGCATGGTGGGTAATCATTCGATGTGTATTAATTCCACATCCAATAAGTGTCTACACTTGAATTTTGAGTAAACCAGGAGATAAGCCAAAAACACAATTAAAAAAGTAGTTTTTTTATTTTCCCTCCAAAATTCATAACTCTTATTTTATTATGCTAATTATTATTTTATTATTTTTCTTTAGGAGTCCACTTTTAGGATCAAATTTTGTCAAATGAAACTTGTACTAACATCGAGATCCTTTAGACCATGATTGGTAGCTCTTTTGGGCACTTGAAGATATCTCTTCTCAGTCCAACAGAGACTATTGAATCTTGTCGCTCTTCCCCATTCGAAAGTCCAATTGTTGACAGGACTAGGCGATTGGTTTTGGGATTGCTTCAGCTGAATTTACGGAAATAATAGAGTTAAATAACATCTAAAGATACAAAGGTCTAAGAGGATTCTATCTAGAAAACTACAAAGATAAATACTAAAGAATCGATTCTATTAGAGAAATGGGTTGAAGAAGATTGGAAACGCGAGGAATTTTGCATATTATGAGAATTGGAGGTTTCCCAAAATATGAATTCAATGGAAAACACTTAGCAATCCAATGATAATATCTCATATCCGAATGTTTTTCCCCAGGTTTATTAAGCTCAACTTCAATGGTGCAGCCAAAGGAAACCCAGGACTGGCTGAGTACAAACGTTTGTTCTAGGATTACTAGGCTAATTTACTTCAATATTTTGTTGGATATTTTTTAAGGCATTGAAAATATGTTTATCCCAAGCATATGAAGTGGGTTACACCAAGTTACAAGTGCATGGAGATCCACAACTAGCTATAAATGTAGTCAAGAAATAATAAATGGATGCACCATATTATGCTAGGTCCGTATAATACTAGTGTATCCCCCAAATTGTTATTTTTTCCCCATAGAAGTCCATTATTTTTATTCTTCTACCCTTACATTATTATTGTTATGTAGGCCCTAATTATATTTTGACCCCCTAGACTCCTATATAAACCAAGTAGGTATTGTCATTTAAATCATCCAATAATTGTTCTTTATTTGTTGTAAATGGAGGTTTCCCTCTCAAAGAGGTTTATTTTCAAGTTTTTGATATATCTTTCTTCTGTTTTGTGATTTGGTTACATAACATTTGGTATTAGAGCTCTAGATTCTAGGGTTTCTTTGCTTCAAACAAGTATTCTTGGAATTTTAGCCATAATTTTTTTCTATGAGGCTTCAGAAGATGAAATTTTGGCCATGTGGAGAAGACATCTTGGTGAACATATTGTAAAACTTTCAGACCTTGGTTCAATATATTCTCAAAGATATAGTTGTTGAAATTTAGGGTTTTTTTTATGCTCCATAATTCAGTATCAATCAGGAGACTCAACAAAAATCATCCTAACTTTCATTTGGGGAATACAAATTGAATTTCATAAAAATTGGCTAAAATTCCATGGACTATAGTTTCTTGGGTACAATTGTCAGGGCTTAATTTTGAAACAATGACACTTGGAAATCCATAAAATTTCACTCTACTAAACCAGACCATAAGTAAGTCATATTGGGAGATTTGGTCTAACTTTATCTTGAAGAATCCAATATGAGTCTAACTTGTGGGGTTGGAAAGTGGACATAGAGAGCTACAATAAGATGAAAGTCTATACCTTAGGAGGCTAAAATCACATATGTACAATAGTTTCAAGATCAACCTATCAACAAGATCATAATCAAGCTCTAAAAGGTGTGTGCTTTCAAATTTGCATAATTTTTGTAAATCAGTTTGAATTTATTCAAAGGGAATATAGTAAAGCATCTAGATCATTAATTGGTCCTAAAATTCCTCCAAAATAAATTAATTATACACCCATCTATCCCTGATAAATCTCTACTATGACACATGAAAAAGAAGAAATTCAACATAATATATCCAAATTGTGGGAACAAGTGCAACAATTGTCACTATCACAAATGAAACCAAAGATAAATTGGGAGAAATGAATATTAATATGGATGATTTATAGGAAAAAATAAATGAAAACATGGAAGTCTTGACAAAGTTGTTAGAAGAAAGGCTTCCTAGTGGTCACAAGTTTTGCCATGAATCCCATGACGAGAATGAAAGGAATGTGAATCAAGATTTGAGAGACTCTAACTTTGGGATGAAGACAATCCATATTCCAAATATTGATATGAGTAATTTCGATGGCAAGGATCTAGTAAGATGGATACTACAAATGGAGAAGTTATTTGATCTACAAAATGTGCAACACACAGAAAAGATACACATTGCATCCTTATATTTAGAGCCCAATCAATTTGTATAGTATTGATGGCTTTGTTATTGTAAAACACTTGTTACTTGCATAATCTTTATGGAGGAATTGATAGCATATTATGAGGATACAAAGAGAAATACCTTTTTTAGCCAAATGATAAATCTCAAACAAAAGGGCTCAGTTGGGGAGCATGTTGAGGACTTCCAAAGATTGAATATCGAGGTAAATGATATCCCATGGGAACATCTAATTGATGTCTTCATAGACACTTTTAAGGATAAAATCGAACATGAGGTTCACCTTTGGGAACCTAATTCATTGGATAATGCATTCAAGATGGCAGGAAAAGTTGAAAGAAAAGATATGACAACAAGTCTACTACTGACAACTATAAAGATGAAAGTGTTCTCTCTCCTAGATTCCCACAACTTACAAGGATTACAGCGCAAAAACTAGAGGAAAAAGGAGCAAAATGGCTTTATTACAACTGTGATAGAAAATGCACTAAAGGTCCAAAGTGTGCCAAGAAAAAAATATTTTACTCAGATTATGAAGAGGGGGAATAAAAGAAATAAGAAACATCAAAATAAGAAGATATACACTAGGAACCAACCTCAATGGCTAAAAAAAGAAGAAATGAATCCAACCATATCTTTTAATGCATTGGTGGAAATTACTACTTATTAGACTCTCAAGAAAAAAGGATATATCGAGAAGAAAAATGTAATAATGCTAATTAATTAAGGTAGTACTCATAATTTTACTCATTGCAAGCCAGCTGAGGATTTGAATTTATTTCTATATCCAACACCAGAATGTCAAGTGGTCATTGAAAATGGATGAACTATAAATTTCTCAGGGAAGTGCCATAATATCAATATAACCATGGGGGAATATGTATTGAATAGTCCAATGCTTTCCATTTTAATTGTTGGTGTGGATGTTGTATTAGGATTCCAATAACTACAATCTTTTGGGATGATATCAATTAGAGAAACTTTTAGATCTAAAATAGGCCTCCTGAGGAATATTATAAAATAACAGTGGAAATAATAAAATAGGATTAGATTACATCATCAAATTTTAGAGGGAAGAAAAAACCTTTTGTTTCAACTCGTATTTTCAATTTATCTCCATACAATTTTACTCAAATTTCAAGCGAGAGCACTCATTGGATGCATAATTTAATTCCTCATCCAAGGTGTACCCATATTGCTTAGTTTTGATGGACCCTGCTACATGAAAATGGGAAATACATGAAAACATAGACTACAATCATGTTTTTCATGTATTTTTCAATTTTCATATACTAGGTTCCATAAAAAAACATGAAACATGGGTACTCCTTGGATGAGGATTTAACTTTTTCATCCAATGAGTGCCCCCGCTTAAAATTTGAGTAAAATTGTAGGGAGATAAGTTGGAAATAAGAGTTGAAAAAATAGTTTTTTTTTTTTTTTTTTTAATTTTGTAATCTTTTTACCTTTTTCCTCCAAAATGGTGAATCATTTTCCATGGTTGACATCAACATATTGAATTCTATTGGTTATTATAAATTTGATTTTGCTTGTACATTTTTGTTTTGAGGCCAATTTTTTACGTCAAAATTTCTCTAAGGCTATAATTTTCAAGAAATTTTCTTGAATTTTTTCTCAGAAGGAAAGGAAATTGAATTAAGGGGTGTCACATGGAAACCTAAAAATATAATAATCTATAATAGGATGAAAAATACTTTTAAGAAGGAAGAACGAGGGGTAATTTCATGATTATGTTCACTATTTGTTAAAACATCAAAGTCATCCATTTCTCTAGATCTCCAAAGAGTCATTAACAATCATTCCAAGGTATTCAACACTCCCAAAGATATGCCACCTATTCATGATCATGATCGTGGTATTCACTTGATTCCATGAAGTGTTCCTCCAAACATAAGACCTTATAGATATCCCTATGCCAAAAAGAGTAAAATTTAATATATGGTTGCAAAATTCTAGAGGCAAGTATAATTCTACCTAGCCAAATTTCTTTATGCTCTCTAGTAGCATTGGTGCATAAGAAGGATGGATCATGGCATATGTGTCTGGAGAATATAGGGCTTACCAAGATCACTATTAAAGATAAGTTTCCCCTTCCTGCCATTGATGAATTGTTGGATGAACTACATAGAACATTTTAATTCACCAAGTTGTATCTTCATTCAATATATCATCAAATTAGAATGGAAATAGAATACATTCCGAAAGCAACATTCAGAAATCATGAAGGTCATTATGAATTTTTGCTCATGTCTTTTGGCCTAACTAATACACCTTCCAAATTTCATGGTTTGATGAATTTCACTTTCAAACCCTTCGTTAAAAAAATTTTGTTATTATTTTTTGATGATATAGTGATGTACAACATCTCTTGGAAAGATCATGTTCAACATGTTGACAAGGCGCTCAAACTATTGGTGAAGAAACAATTGTATGCAAAAAAATCCAAATGTTTCTTTGGGGTACAGGAAGTGGAATATTTTGGTCATATTGTATCCCATGAGGGTGTTCAGGCATACCCTAACAAAATTAAAGCCATCGAGGAATGGAAAATCCCCACAAATTTAAGGCATGTTTGAGGATTTCTCTAGTTGACAGGGTATCATCGCAAGTTTGTTAAGGATTATGGGAATACAACAACACCTCTTACAACATTAATGAAGAAATATGCATTTTCTTGTACTTCGGAAGAAAATAAGTCCTTTGAACATTGTAAAGAGGCAATGTGCCACGCTACGGTATTAGCTACATGAGACTTCACAAAAACCTTTATTGTGGAATCTGATACCTTAGGAAATGGAAATGATGTTCTTTTAATGCAAGAAGGAAGACCCATTTCTTTTGAAATTAATCTTATTAAAGGAAAGTATTTATAGAAACCTATTTATGAGAAGCATATTTTGGCAATACTACATGAACTAGAGAAATGGTGCCCCTACCTAATGGGAAGACACTTCAATGTTAAAGAATGTCATGATATTCTTAAATACTTCTTGGAACAAAGATTATCTTCAAAAGAGAAGAAAAAATGGGTCACAAAGATGTTGGGTTATGACTTTGCAATCATCTACAATAAATGGAAGAAAAATGTTGTTGCTAATGAAATCTAAAGAAGGGATGAAGTTATGGAAGCATTACTCTATGTCATTTCTATTATCCGCCCTGAATGGATAACTAAAGCTAGGGATGAATGGAAAAATGATGATGAGGTATGGACACTCATTCAAAGGTTGCAAAAAGATCACAATGCATCTAATTTATTTATTTGGAAAAATGATTCATTGTGCTACAAATATCACTTATATCTATGTAAGAATTGCCAACTTAGACAAAAGGATTTTTTGGAATTACCCACCTTTCCTATAGGAGGGAACCCAATATTTTTACAAACTTACGATAGAGTCAAGAATGATTTTTTTTGGGATGTCCTTAAATTTGATATTCAAAATTTTGTCGTAGAATGTTTTGTTTCCAACAAAATGAAGTTTAGACAATTAAGACCCCAGGGATTTTAAAGCCATTAGCCATTCCAAGTCAACTTTGGGAATAGGTATCCATGGACTTTATCATAGGTTTTACCCAAGTCCAAAGGATAGAGTGTCATCATGGTGGTAGTTGATAGACTTACCAAGTATGCACACTTTTGTGTAGTACTATCTCATCCTCTCAAAACCATTACAATTGTTGATCATTTGTGGAAATAATTCAAAAGTTACATGGAAACCCAAAGATTATTGTAAGTGACAGAGATCCCATTGTCACAGGAAATGTTTGGACAAATTTAGTTTCTTGTATTGGTAATAAATTATCTCATAGATCATTTACCATCCTCAATATAAGGAAAAAATGGAGATATTAAATAAATGTTTGGAAGGATATCTTCATTATTTTTCATCTGATAAATAAACACAATGGATCAAGTGGTTACCCTTGGAAGACTGCAAATTATAATACTTCTTTCCATACTGTAGCAAGAATGATCCCATTTATGGCACTTTATGGATATCATCCACCATCCTTCACATCACTTTTAAAATAGAATTCTAAGGTTCAAGCAATGGAAGATCACATCGAGCATCAACAACAAGTTCTCCAACTCTTAAAGGATAACCTGACTCTAGCGTAGAATATAATGAGGCAATAGGAAGATCAACATCACATCGATTTTGTTTTTTATGTGGGAGATTGGGTATTTTTAAGACTACAACCATACAAACAAATGGGCCTCAAGCAAGCTAAGAAGGATAATAAATTATCACCACGTATTATGGCCCTTACAAGCTGTTGCAAAATATTGGTACTATTTCATACAAATTGGATATGCCTGCATCTTTGCAAGTACACCCAATTTTTCATGTTTCATGTTGTTGACGGTGTTGGACCCACCAACATGTCAATGGATCTTCTCGGTAAGAAGTCCCAACTAGACCTCAGACCGTTTGGAGTAGGAGTCCCAGTAGTGAGTCGTACGGTATTGCCTTAACTGTGGTTGTGCGTAGAGGTAAGTATGATATCCTTGTTGCTAGCAAGGGTGTGACCTTGGAGCAAGTCAAGAAAGGTGCATGAAAGGCTCTAACACATAGAAAGGGGAGTGAGTGCACCCCTCAGAAACCTGTGATAATACATGGATTGAAAGGGAACACATGATCAGAAAGACATCACTAGATGGAAAGTAATATAGGTAAAGATCCAAAGTGACAGATCATACCAACAACATAATTTGATAAGATTTATACAAACACATATGGAATAGTCCATACAAACATGCGTAAATTATAGCTATATACATCATTAAAGTAACCAGGATAACCAAAATACACTAACAACATATGCATGAAATTTTTTGGCTCCGTTATATTAAAAGAGTGAAAGATAAAATCATAGATACAACCATGACTTCCACTAGCCCTGATAGTGGAACATTACTGTCACTGTCGCCCGCTCCTCCAAAGAGTTGTACTAGCTCTACATTGTGTTGAAGCCAAGGCTCATTACAATACACTCCAAGCTTTCTCTAGGTTATCCCTATAGAAATCTTGGCTGCCAAAAGCCCGTACAATGAGATATGAGGTTCTATAAATAGCAAAGGATGGGGTGACCCTTGACATTCTCCTTTGTGACTCTTCACCTACCCTCATCATTCTTCATCTACTACATGACTATTAAATTCTACTATGACACTTGGTCTTTCACTTTTACAGCATCTTTACATTACAATTTTCACATGTACCTATGTGAGACAAAAATGGGCTTGAGTAAGTCATTAAAGACATCACTAAGACTCAGACAACTATGGGAAGACTAAATCTTCGACATCCTCGCCATGATCGACGGTGGCGAACTGGTGCCAAGCTTGGTAGTTTGTTATGGTGTCCACATACTCTATGGTGGAATCCTTTTGAAAGTGAACTATTGCCTCCTTTGCATCCAGGTACAATAATTTTGAACCTCTGCCCAACTCATTAGATAACATGCACATCATAGTCTTGAGTGCAACCGAACCAACAACATACTGATTCATAGTGTCTGTGCTTATCTGCAAGTGTGTGTTGGTGACTATGTGCATCAATTGATCGAAGTAAATATGCAACTCCAGTCGGACTTGGTTCTTTGACTCACTTTGATGAGTGTGCAAATGGATAAAATCACATGCATGCAGACAATGACATCTGTGCTCCTGAACATTCCTGCATGTGAAGCGTGCAAGCTAGTGATGAGTTGCAGGAGTTCCTCATAGTTCAAGATCTAACTCCTAATGCATGCCTTCAACTCTACTACCTTTGGATTCATCATATTTGGCAAGTGAAATGGGGATCCCTTGTACCTCATTTTCCATATTTGCATGTGATTGACAACATTGTATAGATTTGACAAGATGCGTGCTCTCCTAGCATAGCACCACTACCACCCATTAAGATGGATAACTGAATTATGCACAGTGACGAATGTGAAGTACAACTTCCACATGATGGTCTCGAGATATGACAATTCATCTAGTATTTATCTTCTCAACTCTACTCTCGCAGATTTTGTAACTTGCTCTCTTCCCTGCTTGGCCACTTGTAGCTCCTTGGCCCTGTGCTCATTCTCAGCTATTAAGAATCTAACACTCGAGATGGTGGCTTCGACATATGATTTGGTAGCATCGACCAATGTAACTATATGTCTGTGCACATTGGACATGATCACTCTCTCTTCAAACAACATAGGAGATACATGGACTTCCAGAGTAGGCACTCTACGCTACTACAAAACTCTATGTTATGACTCAACAAAAGATATGTTGTGTATCTCCACTTCCAGATTGTCTTCAAGGATTTCAGTGTCTCCTTGATCACTTGGGACTTGCTCTACTTCCAGATCTGGTGAAGACGGTGGGGTGGCCTCTTGGTCTTGAGACATGAGGTCAATATTTTGATCTAACTCTGGTTGAACCATATCCATATCTATGTTCTCTAGCATCCGTTCGATCTCTTGAGAAAATTCCTTCTCTTGCAATTGCTTACCCTATCTGCTACGTGCCAACTCCTCGAATGAATCAATCACCTGCATGGGCATAGTTTCAAAAATATGTGCATGTTTCACCTCCTGCTATTCCTATTCCTATTGTTCTTCCTTCTCTCTTCTGTGCAACTCCTGTTCTTCCCTGATTTTCTACTTCAACTACTGCAACTCCTTTTCTGCTTCTTCTATCTTCTGTTTCTCCCTCTACCTTTACGTGATACTCCTGTCACATTGTTTCCTCTTAGCCTCAATCTCCAAAGCTTATTTCAACAAAAGTGGATCTACTTTGAACTTGTAGCCTTGCTCTACCTTCGTGTTGTTTGCAACCTTCCTCTTGCCTTTTTCAAGCACAGGTCTGCTGCCCTCTACTGTTGTTGATGATGGTACTCTCTGAGATGTTGCTTCCTTCTGCACTGCTAGTCACTCTATAGCCATTCTAACCAGTTCATTGATCCTTAATAGGTGATAGAATTATCTCCATGGGTCTTCCTTAGGCCAATGGCATGCCTCGTGGATCCAAGGATGATGAACTCTTGCATAGTGGTCCTTCACTAAGAAATGTGGGTCATATGGATTGAAACTTATCGTTCCGAAGGTGAATCTCTTGAATTCATCTATCTTGGCCTTAGCATGCTTGAGATTCTAGATCTCATACAACCTGATCCACAAAGGAAGAGCTAGCCAAGGTGCCTTCTTCTCCCTGTGTGGTCTTGCTAGGAACCCTGTTGAGATGTGGTATGCAACCTCTTGCATGAGCAACTTGTCCATGGAAAACTTCAGCAAAACATGCGGAACCTTCTCTGTGTTGTACATCTGTATCAAGGTGCTAAGGGGTGAGGCACACCAATATTCTATGTGGACCAATTCCTTCATCATTTCCTACAACATGAAATGCAGACCCTACTCAAATATCATCCTGTACACTGGAGTGATGAAATGGTCTGATAGATGTACGATAACTCCATCGAAGCTTCATTCAGAGAACAAACTACAATAGGTGTGCACATCGGTTTCTGAAGTTATCCATGCCTAACCCAAGCCTGAGAACTGTTGAAGGGAACATATTGCGTCAAGTATGTAAGAAGACACGAATATATTCACTTGTTGACCCTTGGGTGGATGAATATATTCTTTTACTTATTCCTTCAACATGATATATCACATGTCCGACCAGTTGAAAGGCCTTCCTTTGTTCACTAGTTGATCCAACATAATCACCTAACTTCGTGGGAAGGTTTTTGTGCTCTCTTCGCCATATAAGCAACATGTGAAGATGACTAGGAGCTGATATACCTTCCATAGTATCCTTGTCTTGTACACTTGGTTGGCTGTCATCCTAAACTTGTATGACTCTTTCACCTAGCTCTTCAAGATGCATATTGAGTTACCACTACTATTGGGTTTGGTGAAGCATGTATCCATCGTGATCACCAACAGCGGCAAGTGATACATCTCCTGAAAGTCTTTTTCCCTAAAGGTAGCCAGTTTTGTTCCACTGAAACTGCTTGAAACCATTGTCTCTAGATTAGTATGTGAGACAATCAAGTGGATCATGTTCGCGCATGGAAACGTAGGATACACGCATGCAATCTGTTACAATGTAGACTTGTGTATGTTGACATAGACCCTGGGGTCCTCTAGATTCTCCTCAAATGTGTCTGAGAAGATTTCATTGATGTCTTGCCATTTCATCTTGATCTCCTTGTCTATGACATACTTAGTATCTTCATAGATGGGCAAGCTCATACAAACTTTCTCGACTGCATCTCCAGTTGCACTCTCAACGGTGTCCTTTGACCCTACTCTCTTGGAAGCCATTACACCTGTACTACTGAGAGATTGATGAACACATATGATACCTAGAGATAAACCAACACTCATGGCAAGCACAATGTTAGTTGAAAACCAAAATAAAATTGAGGACTAACATGCAACACACCTAGGTGACTAACTAGAATATTTACACAATTTTCACTAGGAGGTTGGGAGAATGGCTACCAAAACTGCGCAGAACACAACCTATACTATTAACGAGCTCATTGACTACTAAAATTGTGCAAAGCACAGTTCATATTGGCATGTTGGGGACTGAAACTACGCAATTCACAGCTTCAGTCAGCAATGACTACAACCTAGAAAATTTCATCTATGCAATTCCATGAGCCAGGGGGCAATGCCTCTCAGAATTTCACAAAGCAATCTTGGGGGCCAGTGTTGGGAAATATCTGCACAATTTCTGGGAGGAAGGTAGGGCCTTCACTCTGAAAAATGTGTAGTGTAAGATGTGCAAGGCAAGGTCTAGAAGAAGGCAGCCTAGACCCACCAATAAGCGACTGAAAACATATAAAGTTTGAATGCATCACGGAGATAAGTGAAAACAATGAGTTCAAGATTCAGAAATAGGAAAGAAAGTAAGTGTGTGAAGCAATTTTCCACAACGATAATTGTCAATGTAGAAATAATGTCATGCATGTGACAACAATGAGATGCAATAAAAAATTGAAACAATGCTTCTACAAGATAAAATGCATTAAAATGACAACAAGCGTTCAACAAAACCAAGAAATTAGCATTCACACAAACCGAAATACAAAAAGTGACAGAAAAGCAGCAAAAGACATTAAAAAGCGAACTTACCTAGAAAAAGTTGAGCTAAGTGTGCCAAATTCTCCTAGATGCAATGTAGGATGCCAGAGCTCTAAGATGGAAGTGAAGAATGAGATATGAAGCGTCGAATAAATAGTTTTTATAAGATCGAGGTTTATGGTGCGCATGCCACAAATCTAGGAAAAGGTGACACTTGGCGAGAGGTTTCTAAAATGACTTTTGCATGTAACTTCTGACGGCTAAAAATGGATCCCTAAAATCTAGGGATTTTTTTTAATTTTATTATTATTTTTCCTTTTTCGAGATAAACAACCCATGAATGAAAATTAATATTGGTCAATCCTAGAGGGAACCCCTCAACTTGGGAGTGCATGAAAATGAGTGCAATCATGTGGATGACTTCTGCACAGTTTCTGGGTTGAGTGGCTCTCGCTACCCTCATGCTCCGTGAAATTTCTCGACTGAAGCCCTGTTTGGTAGCTATAACTACACAAATTTTGAGAGCAATCTTAGTGAAGGGCTACTCCAGGGGAAGATCCAAATACGAGCTCTATGACACTACTCCCATAAATCAATTATGTGAATTATTCTATTGCATCCCTTTACCCCTCCAATGTACCCTCTAGTTATCTTCCTTTCCAAGGTCCTAGACCTAATACTAGTAGACTCCAACAATGTGACTATTGGGACTGTGTAGTGAACACTTCCCACATTCAATTAGTCACCCCTATTGGTTAAAATTGCATAATACCCCTGATCATATGCCCTGATATTGCTTGATCATGTTGTGATGTGAAATTTGTAAGAGCCAATGTTTTCTTGCCATGAGTGTCCCTTATGTCCCATAGGTACCACAACCATGAAGCACTTGTCTCTAGCAATAAATGTACCATGGCACCAAAGAGAGCTTCTTCAAGAGAGACGATTGAAAGAAGTATAGGGGAAGCACTTGAGAAAGTGCCAGTTAAATTGCCAATATATGAGGACACTCAACTTCTCATAGAAAAGGAGTCAACACTGATATGGAAACAATTACAACAACAATAATAAAAGGTAGCAATCAAATACAAGGTTAGGGATAGAGGAAGTTGTTGACATAATAGAGGGAGAAAAAATCTACAGAGTAAAACCAAATTCAATCTTCATGTAGGTAGCTTTGGCAATAGAAGCAAAAGGAATTAGAGGGAATAGACAACAGAGCAGAGGAAGAGAGATAAGAAGAGCTTGAGGTAGTATAATTGAGGCCACAACAATTAGAACAACAACCGAAGGAAGGGAAAAGGTTGAGGAGGAAAGAATAGGAAGAGAAGAAGAAGCAGGAAGAAGAACAAAGATAGGATGCAATGTGAGAGAAATCAACACCAATATAAGTTGATGAGATGGAACAACCAGCAACTGAGGAAAATAATGAATAGATACAAATTCCCTCACCAATGCTAAACATGAGAACCAAGTCTAGCTAGAGATTGATGAGTACATGGAACAAATAATACGAGAGGTCACCAATAAATACTTGGAGTTGAGTGCACATAACACAGGAAAGTACATTGGTGGTATTGGTCTTGTCATGCTTAAAAACATGATGCACATACTTCAGAATGAGTTGGGGATAGGTTCGAAGACCATATACTCATATTCTATCGAGGCAAGAGTCCACTATCAGAAAGACACCATCAAGTAGTTTGGGGACATCATCATGCAATACCAAGCTTGGCATCATTATGTGACCAAGAAACATGAAGTTGAGGTTGCTGAGTTCGTCTTTCCACAAACTTCATAATCATAGTTTTTTTCCTTATTAGGCTTTATATAGCCTATTTTTTGTTACATGGGTACAGGTGGAAAGTGTAATATTATTTGTAAATATGTTGTAAGTGAAATTCCAAGGGACATTAGTGGAATGTGAAAGGTCACCATGTTATGTAATGAGTTACTTGTAACGAAGTTGAAGAGTCATGAGGGCAGTCAAAGAGTCACAAAGAGGAATGTCAAGGGTCACTCCAGCCTTTGTTATAAATAGAACCTCATAACTCATAGAAGGGGCTTTTGGGAGCCAAGATTTTGGCCAGGCTTAGGCTTAGAGAAGGCTTGGGAGTATTGTGACAAGTCGTGGCTTCTCCATAGCATAGAGAAAGTATACCTCTTTGGAGGAGCAGGTGTCCTTGACTATAATGTTCCACTATTGGGGCTAGTGGTTTTCAATGGTGCATTTATGGATGGAATTTTCACTTATAATAATAATAGATCCAACATGCTTTCATGCATATGTCGTTATTATGGTCGGACTATTTTAGTTCCTTTAGAAATGTATGTTGTTTAACTTACACATTTTCTTATGAACTATTTTGTATGGAATAGTATGAATCTTGTTGAATGTGTGTTGTTGGATTAACCCATCACTTTGATTTATGGACTATTCCACATTTCAGCTTGTGATTTCATTTTGTTCGTATGTCACTTTCAGGCTACGTACTATTACAAGCTTCTAAGGGGCACACTTTCTTTTCCGCTCCATGTGTTAGAACCCCCATGCATCTCACTTGACTTGTTGCAAGGTCACACACTTGCTTCAGCCCAATGTTATCATACTTATCTTTGTGTGCTACCATGACCAATGTGTTACACTACCACCCATAGCTGGGACTCCTACTCAAAATGGTCCAAGGTCTAGTTGGGAATTCTTACCTGGGAGATTCCCTAAATGTTCACAGGTCTATCACCATCAACATTTTTGACAATAGAAGGAGTGCTAGATGACAATTTGAGCCCTTGTAGTCTATTTTTAATTTTTGCAGATCATTCATGACTTATATCACAATCACAACCCTGATATGTTTTTCTCACGCTGCTGATTCCATGTAGCGGTGGATGTTATAGATGACTTGTCACAACTCAAATTTGATGGTGAAAGAGGAACATACTTGTTAATTCACACAGTTTCCTTTCTTGGTTTCTGCGATAGGAATGAGGTCCCCTCAGACGATATTTCCTGTGGGTTGTTCCCTTTCAAGTTCCAAGGGTGCATCAAGCAATGGTGTCACACATTGCTCGCAATCTCTATACACTCTTTCGAGCACATGATCAGAGTATTAGGTTGTTTTTTCATCTTTGATGATCGTAAATAACTTCATCACAAACTTTTAAAATTACAGAAATTACTCGACAAATCAATTGTGCACTGTTATGATCATTTCCATCATTACTATTTTTAATTTCCAGAAGATGAAGTTGACTGGAAATTTTTGAATGAAATATTTCAGTATATTGTTCACATCTCTTAGAATCCACATGAGTTAGAATATTTCGAACCACTTCCAACAACCTTGGTGTTAGATCTTCGAAATCTGAGATAGACAAGGTTGTTGTCCCAAGTGACCCTCTATCCACTTCACATCAAACAACTCTAGTTCTGCAGGACGAGGTGGGAGAAGTTGTGAACCTACCTATTGAGATGTCACCATCTCCTCCTACCCCACCTGCTTTTTATTTCTACACAAATTTCGATTGCAAGCCTAATGGTTGTCATATGGCCTCATCCACTCATCCTTCATCCTTTGGTTCTTCTGGTCCTCTGCATTTTTGTGTGTTGTGTTCATCAGTTCCAGATTCCACATGTGATGCTCATGAGGATCAAGTTGTGGATGGAGTTAGTGTTGAACATTCAACCTGCTCTACAATTTTCAATGAGTATGTGTGGGAATTTGAACAAGAATCTGCGACGGAGGATGGCCTCTTTCTGTTCACACCTTGTCCACTTTATCCTGACCTATTTTGTGATTCTACCATTTATGTTTCCTCTTGTTAAAATACATCTCCGGATCTTCCACTTTTGATCATCCACATAATGTGTGGGATGTGAGTGTGTCATTTGATTGTGGAGAGGAAAAATCTTTCTTCCCAGACCGACTCAATCTCTGATCTTTCATTTCTGAAAATCAGAGGGCGAAATTTTGTGTTTCTCATCAACCCCTCTCTATGATTCGTCAAATCATGAGGATACCATTATCCATCTTGAATTTTCTAATCATGGTTGTCATGATCTTTTCACTCATTCATTTGATCACGATTATGATTCACCTACTATTGATCTCTCTAAGCCACTAGTATTTGATGATACATTTTCTGATGAAGTGAAAACTCCTCAATTTTTCAAGGCTCCCTAGGATCCTCATCACTCTCCTATTCACATTGAAAATCAATCGAATTGACAGTTTTCATATCCTCCACCATAATCACACGATCCTATTGCTCATGCATTGGAGGAGTCATACGTAGCAAGCATTGTTGTGAAATGAAAAATTTCTTAATTCCTCATGTTTGCTCGTTTGTCAATTTCGAAGGTGTGTATATGCTTGTTGTCCACATGTAATGTGACACAACACCATGATATGTTTGTATAGTGCCTTTCATGTGCTTTATTTTTTTTCTTTCCTGTGGATGTATTCAAATTTCAAAAATTTTGGTTTACATTTCTTTATATTTCTTGTTTGTTGGTATGCTTTAGTATTTTTCTCATCAACCAATGCATTGATGGCTACATTAGAAATATCACTTCACGTGAGATAGCCCATGCTCTACTTAGCTTAGGACTGTGAGTAGTGCTTTCTTTTCTGTTTTGTTTTTCTTTGTCTTACTTCTTTCCTTTGCTTCTTTGCTTGTGCACCCGTAGGATTAGTTCCACATGAAAATGAAACCATGTTTGGCTTCTTAAGACAAGCCTGGTGAAATACAAGAGGACTTGTACAAATATCAACACTTGGTTATCTATCTATTCCCTCTCTTTATGAAGATGTTTCATTTCTTCTAGTTGATTATATGCTGATGGAAAATACTTTCCTTTCAGAGTGAGTCTTGGTGAAATCACAGTGCTTGAACTTTTAACTAGTACCACCTACTCTAATCGGTTTTCTATATTCAGTTAACCTTTTCAACTCAGTCAAGTAGAGTAAGGAGAGGGGGAAAACCTTAAAAAGTATGTTAGAGGTTATATAGAAAAATATTTCTTTGAATGGACAACCTCTTATGCTCTCAATAACTCAGGATCCCTCTTCTGCCTCATGAAATAAATAGGTTCCTATGCGTAGTTTTATGAACATGAAATGAAATGAAAAATAAAATAAAGCTGAAAGAAGAGATAGGCTTCCTGCTTAGAGAGGTGAAGCAATAACTCCATTGGGGTACTGTCTAGGCATGCCGGAAGAAGAGAAATGCTTGTGTTCCTGAAGTGACTCTATCGAGGTATTGTCCAGGCCTGCTGGCAGCAAAGCAACACTAGAGATGAAACAAAAAATATGACAATCTATATTACTTGTTCATCAATATACCTCTCAGCCTCAATTGCAACAACTCAGTTGACTTGGATTTGTATTTGTGCTACTGATAAAGAGAATGGTACAAACTACATCTTTAAATCAAGCTAGTGAAAAAGCTATGATAATTGAAGAATAAAACAATACTTTTGGAAGAGTTAGACTCAATTAAAATGAGACAAGGTCCATACAAAGAGCTAGAGTTCTACCAGTGTGCCGCCAATGTTCTAGCGGCTACAACCACCCTCCAAAATATTTCCTATGCTTCATTCTGGAGCCTCCCTCCTAAATCACAACAGCTCATCTCGCATTGACCCAGGTACTTATTCTTTGATTGATCTTCATCCTTTTCATTATGGCTTGTGCTTTCTTACCTGGTTTACTATCTAACCCACAAGCCAATCTGTTGATTTTGTCTTCACCCGGTTCCAAGCTTGCCTTAGTGAACTACACAATTCTTGATGGAAACTAGCCTTGCTCTTAGGAATTGTGCAGTCTAAGCTGACAATGAGCCTTCAACTCGAAAATTCCACAGATCCAGTTGACAGCCAGCCTTCAGCTAGGAAACTACATAGATCATGAGGGGCATCTGAGAGTTACTCATCCCATAAATTGTGCAGAAGCGTCTTCCTTAGAAGTTGCTCATGCATGAGCTAGTGAGTTTCCCAGTCCTTCACAGACCTGCACAATCTCTCTAGGAAATGCATGGAAATTTTCCCCAAAAATAAAAAAATAAATAAGCATCCATAGGAATTAGGGATTTATTATTGGTTTCCATAGGGTGACACATTGCTATCCTTAGAATTTTCCACCAAGTGTCGCTTTTGTCATTGATCTTAGGCATGTACGTCATAAATTCCACTTTTCTCAATTCTAGTTAATGGATGCCTCTAGAGCTCATTTTTACATTTTATCATCAAGCCCTAGCATTCCTAAGGATATCAAGGAGCCTTCGAAGTATTGCCGTTGTTACACTGAAATTTGTCACCATGACTATCTGCAGTTAATATGGCTCCATCAATAGTCATATTATCCTCCTTGTCAAGCCTTATACCTCTGCTCTCCATGTCAAACTTCAAAAAAGAGAGAAAGTCATTAAAATCATGTTTATCTCTGGGTACGCAGGTTCTCTCTACCTTGCCTGCGTGTACGCATCCCAAGCTCATTGTACCTACGTACTTGTACGCTCTGTAA
>APFE031476930.1:547647-558916 GCA_000404065.3 Pinus taeda
GGATGGGTGCATACTCCTGTAAAGGTCAAAAGGCGCAAGTTTCATCTTAAAAAAGTTACTTGTGGTCACTTCTAGAGCTTTCTAGAAGAGTGTTTGACGTGTATTGAGCGCCTCCAGATTGTTCATGCATCCCTATGATAGAGGAACTTATCCCATCAAGAGAGGAGTTACGCCATCCAAAAGAGGGAGTATCCCATTGATGTTGGACCTGAATAACTTCCTCTAGAACACTATAAATACAGGCATTGGACCAATGGAGGGGAGGTTAAAAGCTGAACATTCCAAAGGTAGATGCTGCTGGAATTAGGACTTCCTTGTAGAAGCTTGTGAGGAGAGATTACCATCCTTTCTTGTTTCATTTGGAAGTGGGTGAGCTTGTCAAAGTAGAGGAAAACTCTTGCTGGACCCTGGAAGGAACTTGCACAACACCAAAGCTCAGGTTGTAATGGTTTCTTTTTTGTTTCCTTAATACAAATAAGTCCATTCTTCTCAATGATTTGTTGTTAATGAATTGTTTCATATACTCCTTGGTCTATATGTTGAATATGTTTTGTTTTATTCAATATTCAGGTGTTATGTAATCGTTTGATTGTTAGTGTATGCAGGTTTCGAAGTGAAGGAGGAGCTCATCTGGATCGACGAGGCTAGACTGCTACAACAAGCGTTGGACTTCAGGTAGGATCTAAAAACACTTGGTTTCTCATAGGATAATGCATGTTTAGAGAAGGATTGCTCTTAATTGTCTTGGTTGTAACTAGAGAGTCTTAGACTCCTAGGGAGGTTAGTTTTGTCAGCAAAAATAACTCTTTCCGCTTGACAGCCGTCACTTTTCCTGGTGAGTTTTGGTTTTATTGTATTTTGCCACTTTTTCTGTCGCTTTTAATTATTTAGCTTGTGAGAGTGTTTTTTCATTTGTTTCTTTCAACGATTATTTTCATTTTAACTTGTTTTATCTTGAAGAAGTGTTGTTGCAAGTTATATACTGCTTTTCCAAGTGTTTCATGAGTTTTCCCATTTTTCACTAGTATTCACTGTTGCGGCGACTCTATTCACATGCTTCATTTTCCCTCAGTTTAATCAATTTTTGCACTTGTTTCACATTCATGCATCAACACTTAGTCATTTCTACACCCAACATCAAATCGTCCTTCATATCTACTTGATTTTCACACTCCCCATGGGAAGATCTAGGCTCCCCTTACCTAGATGTCACATTTAACTCCATGCAATGTGAAATTTGAGAAATCAAGGCATCTACTTTAACTTTTAGAATTACGCAGGGCCTGTCCTAGCCTGGTTCTAATTGCGCACTGTGAAGTTCTAGGAGCCATTCTCCTAGCTTTATCACTGAGACTACATGATGCACATTATCTCCTAGGCCATAGCCTAGATTGAACTGTGCATTGTGCAGTTCTAGTCATCAAGTTTCCACACTAACTGTTGGGACTGTGCAGTGCGCAGTTCCCACAATTAGTCAGTCACCCTTGTCGGTAAAAATTACACAATCCTTGTCACTAGATCCCTTTATTACAACTTGATCATGATATGAATTTAGATCTATAAGATCTATTGTTTTCTTTCCATGAGTGTCCCTTCTGTCCCATAGGTACCACACCCGTGAAGCAACTCTCTCTAGCAGTAATTGTACCATGGCACCAACGAGAGATTCTCTAAGAGAGACAATTGAAAGTAGTAATGGGGAATAAGTTGAGAAAGCACTAGATAACTTGCCAATATATTTAGACACTCAACTACTCATAGAAAATGAGTCAACACTAACATGGCAACAAGTCCAACAAAAATATCAGAAGGAAACAATTAGGTACAATATCAGGGAAAGAGGAAGTTTCTAACATAATAGAGAAAGAACAAAGTTGCAGAGTAAAATAAGGTTCAATCTTCATGTAGGCAACTTTGGCAACAGAAGCAGAAGGAAGCACAGGACACAAACAACAAAGCAGAGGAAGAGAGAAAAGTGGAGTTTGGAAGTAGTAGAACTAAGATCGTAGCAATTAGAATAACAAGTAAAGGAAGGATGGGAGATGAGGAGGAAAGAATAGGAACATAAGAAGAAGAGGGAAGAAGAAAAAAAGCAGGGTGCAATGAAAGAGAAAAAAATGGCAATATAGGTTGGTGAGCCAGAACAACCAGCAGATGAGGAAAATAATGAACAGATACAAGTTCCCTCATTAATGATAAAAACAAGAACCAAGGCTATTAGAGATCGCTGAGTAATTGATCAACTGAGATGAGAGGTCACCATCAGAGATTTTGAGTTGAGCACACATAAGATGCATAAGTACATTTGTGGTCCCGTCATGGTCAACACCATGCTATGAATGATTCATAATGATTTAGACACAGGTTCTAGGACCATATGTTGAGCCCTGAAATTAAATCTCTCCTACACACTTTCCTATACTTTTCCCCCTCACTATTACTTCATAAGCTATCAAACATCATTACATATTGATTCCAAAAGAGCATTTAAGTGGTTTTCTAACTATGCTTTTGTGTTTGCTGTTTGACATAGATTTTGCTCATTAGCTGCAGAATGCAGCCACTTTCCGCAGCTGATTCAACTTTCCGCAACCGTTTTTTTGATCTCTAGGTTGCAGGTGTCATCAAGAAAAATGAGGCATGTGGGAAAGTTGGGAATGACCTGGACATGGATCAGGTCCTATTGGTTTAGCGAAATTCACAGAGGAAGCCCTTGGTCAAACGGTGGTCAAACGAAGAGTTCTATGGCAAGCACGACTCTGTTTTCAAAGATGTGAAGGATCCGGAACTATTCCTAGAGCCATGGGTTCATTTTGACAGTTGTAGACTGCCCCCAAGATGCGAATCCAACAACCACTTTTGATAGATTGAATGATCTTGGCAACCATTATGCTAAGCTTACGGATGCTGTCCTTTTACATCTCCTCAGTTGAAGATGTTTCATGGGAAAACAATTATGAGATTTTTCTTATAAATAATGTGTTTCCAAATGCATAGAACTAGTTAGTTTTTGCTATCGTTTTGTTGTTAGTCTTTGTGCTATACCATGAACTGGTCCTGCTGCTGTAATGAGAGGATTCTTCCTCTATTTTGCAATATAATCAGACTCTGTTTTATATGACTATGTGAGCATAATTCTAGGCTGATAGTGTGTTGACCAAGGTTGTGCAAAGGGCCCCTGCTGGTTGAGGTTTTGTTTCTTTATTTTTGTAAAGTTTTTATGTGTTGTCTCCTTATTTCCATTGCACATATTTCACAGTTTATTCACCTATGTATATTTCACTAGTTATGATGCTAACGTACATGATTTTTCAAGCATTGTATATTGTTTCTAACACTGGTCAGTGTGTGTGTTTCACAATAGAGTAGGCCCGGGCATTTTCATACAATTTTTGTAATATCTAGTGACATGAAATTAGCCTCTCTGCTGACTTTGCTTTTCTTAGTTTTTTTTAATTCCAGTTATGCTTTGATTTCAGTCTTATTCACTTGCTTTGTTAGTTAGTTAATATATCAAATTTCTCATATCATTGACGTTATCTCCTAAAGCCATAGCTTAACCCCGAAAAGACTACTTGGCGAGCTATCAGACTATGAATGATGTGATTTGAATTTAGTTTTATTTTTTTGCAGTTAGATATCAAATTCTTCATATCATTGAAATTATCTCCTAAAGCCATAGCTTAACCCCAAAAGGACTACTTGGCGAGCTATCAGACTATGAATGATTTGATTTGACTTTAGTTTTATTTTTCTGCAATTAGATATCAAATTCTTCATATCATTGACGTTATCTCCTAAAGCCATAGCTTAACCCCGAAAAGACTACTTGGTGAGCTATCGGACTATGGATGATGTGATTTGATTTTAGTTTTATTTTTCTGCAATTAGATATCAATTCATCATGTTATTGACGCTATCTCCTAAAGCCATAGCTTAACCCCGAAAAGACTACTTGGTGAGCTATCTGACTATAAATGAAGTGAATTGATTTTACTTTTATTAGTTTGCAGCTTTTGATTTTTTTGAGTGCAGTAGCTTAACTTATTTTTTTGTATTTAGATAACCAACAGTGTTAGTGATTTCATGATCAGTAGTTCATTATTTGTTTGATTTGAATAGCAACACATTTCCATTCCTATTCAAGTACTAATTTCATTACTAGTGTGTTTTAAGACCTTCTGAAATGTTAAGTTATGGAAATCACTATAGAGGACATAATTGCCTTAAAATCTATATCCATACTTGCCTTCTAGAGTATTCTTAGAACTCAGGGATAGGATTTCCATTCACATTAGGAGATAAACAAATATAAAATCCCCGGAACAAAATAAAAATTGAAAACAACAAAAAGTAAGAAAGTGGTTGTCTTGCACATATAGTGCACCACACTTCATCAGTTTACGACTCTCGGATTGATAATTAATTTAGCAATTTAGGACATACTAAATTGACTAAACATTTTGGCACCATTGCTGGGGAAGTGTAACTAGGTAGCCAATCTCTTACACACAAAAAATAAGGGAAAAATTGATAACTTCTTGAAGTATGCTCTCCTCCTGCACCTAGTGTGATCTGGAGGATCAGAAAAGAGAGTTTTTAGTTAAATAATTTCTTGATTATGATCTCCTCTTGAACCTAGTGTGATCTGGAGGATCAGAAAGAGAATTATTAGCCCGAATTGAATGAAAAATAAGAAATAAAAATGACATGCATATAGCAAGAGATTCTAGGGGAAGGTTTATAGTTAGGGCCAAGAGTTTGATTTTCACAACTCCAACTACTTCAAGGCATAGACAAGATTCACCTCCATCTACTCCCAGCCTTAGGATTGCTGGAATTCAAGGAGTAGCAGCTGAATTAGAGGATTCTCCCACACTATCTACTAAGTCTGATCTAGGAGAAGAACCTTTCTTCACTTCTATATGGGAACATATTGTAATCAAAGAAGTAGAATCACCTGAAGAAGAGGGAAAGGGAGAAACTATCTCTCGTCCACCATTGATAGAAGAACCAGAAGACTCTCAGGAAAGTATCATGACAGAGGAAGTAATAGATGGATTTGGAGGAGGGGGTAGAGGTAGAGGAAGAGGAAATAATGGAGGCAACAATGGTGGAGGTAGAGGTAATAATGGAGGAAATAGGGAAGGAGATAACTCATTTGGATTCCCTATAGCTGATGAGGATGTCCATGCAATAATGAGAAACATCTCACCATCTATCCTCCCAAAATTTTATGGGTTTCGAAGTGAGGATCCTGAAACATTTCTATTTGAGTTTGAAGTCTTGTGCCGAACCTATGACTATATGGAAGACTCTCAAAAGCTCAAACTATTTCCTTAAACATTGAAGGGAGCTTCTTTGAAATGTTTCATGGGACTAGTCACCCAATCTATTAGGACTTGGAATGATATGAAACAAACATTTTTGGATAGATACCTGGACTATTGTATGCCCACCAATCATAAGGATGAGGCATTCAGGATGATGCAAAAAGAAGATGAAAACTTGGAGGATTTACTTGAAAGATTTCAATATGACTTAAAGAGAGCGAAAATGAGTAATTTAGATGAGGAAACCTTGAAATCCCTTCTATTGAAAGCCATTAGAGATGAATGGATAGATATTTTAAACATGATGGGAAAGGGATACATTTCTCAACTTCCACTTTGTGATATAGCAAAACTATGTGTGCATCTCTCGAGGGGAAATCTAAAACGGGAAAAGGGCCTAGAGATCCTTCTCTTATTACAGTAAACAAATATGCAATTGGATCAGTAAGTAGGGCAGAGATTGGCAATATGCTTGATGAGTTCAAAACTAATATTCTAGGGAGCCTTAGTGAACAACTAGACACCCTTAAAATACAAATCAAGCAAAAAGCAAAAATTTATGCCTTGGCCATCTTTTGTCCAAAATGTAGGGAGAAACATGCTCTAAGGGAATGCCCCTTGGATGAAAAAGTTGTAGAAACATGTATAATTTGCTCAAAAAGTCATAAGATCAAGGATTGTCCTTCAATTCCTGGGCTCAAAGCTGTCTTTCAAGAAGATCCAAATTCAATAGAGTCCCTTTTTTTATTTCAAGAAGACCTTGGTAGGGGCAACAAAATCAAGGATTTAACAACCCTATGAACTTTCAACCCCCACCAAATTGGAATTCTTGGCAACAAACTTGTCCCCAACCTCAAAATCCATATCAATCATGGGCACAAGGGATGCCAAATCCTTATGGGAGATTTTCTCAATTTTCTCAATATCCTCCATCTTTTCAAACTCAACAAAATCCACAACTTCCAAATAAATACCCACAACTTTCATTTCCATTTCCACAACAACTACCTTTTCAACAAAATCCAAATCCTCAACTCTTGCTTGCATTTCAACAAAATACAAATCAACTACCAGCTCAACCATTGCCAAATCCCAATAACAACAATCCTCAGAATGCTTACATGGTAGAAGGACAACAATTTCCTACCTATATGATTGTTCCTTTTAATGATGTTCAACTCAGATCTGGTAGAGTTTTAGAAAAACCTTCTATAGATGTTCAAGAGAAAGATACCTCTGAGGAGGATTCTCTTAAAGTCAATAAAGGTTCTGAGGAAGCATCTCTTCAAAACTCAAACATTCAAAAAGAAAAATAAAATGAGTCAACCCCCACAACTCCTACAGTTGAGCAACTTGCATCTTCATCCACGCCTCCTTTCCCTGAAAGATTACATATTGACAAAGGGGTGGAAAAATAAATCTTGTTGCCTAACTATAATTTTCTAGATGAATTAAAGAATGTCTGTATCAAGATTCCCTTGATACAAGCCATTAGAGAGATTCCTATTCTAGCAAAAACAATAAAGGAGTTGAGTCTTAAAAGACTAGGAAGGAAACCAAGAAGAATCCAGCTGGTAGGAAAAATTGTAGATATCATGATGGGAAAAATTACCATGCAGAAGTATGTAGATCCAAGTAGTCCAATTGTCAGGACACATATAAATGGGATAGAAATTCCAAACAATTTGATTGACTTAGGGGCTGCTATCAACATTATGAGTAGACATAATATGGAACAGCTTAAACTTCCTAATCTTCTTTTTACACCCACCTTACTACAACTTCCAGACAGATCAATAATCAAACCACATAGTGTATTAGAAGATATTTCAGTCTCCTTAGATTCTTGGGAATATCCAGTAGATTTCATTATTTTGACTCCCAAGAGTAATTTAGGAGGACACCCACTCATCTTAGGAAGACCTTAGCTAGCCATAGCTGATGCTCTCATTAGTTGTAGATCTGGGGATATGAACATTTCTGATGGTAATTCGAAAAAGAAATTCAATATGTATCCTCCAGCAAAAGAAATTACAGAATTAGGAGACAATGAATTGGTCGATGATGAAGACATTATACAACCTGTCTTTGCTATTTCTAAAATTACTGAAGATAGTCAAATTCTGAACACATTAGAAAATTTTGAAACATCTTCAGAATATGACCACACACAATTTTAGTTAGATTTTGATATTGAGTATTTATATTCAAGACAAATGTCTCTTTACTCTATGGAAGAGTTCGATAGTTATACCATTGATATTTTTCCAGGTAAAACATTGAATATCAACAAAAATTTGGAAAAATCACAATAGCAAGAACTAACCAAAATCTTGCAAAAACATTCTACTGCATTTGCATGGGAGTATACTGATATGAAATGTATTGACCCTAGGACTTGCATCCATCATATCTATATCGAGGAAAATAATAGAACGATTAGACAACCTCAGAGAAGGATGAATCCAAATCTTCGGGAGATAGTGAAAGAAGAGCTCCAAAAACTACTCAATGTAAATTTCATTTACGCAATTTCAGATAGTCGATGGGTTTCTCCTTTGGTTATAGTACCCAAAAAGAATGGTAAATGGAGAGTATGCATTGATTACAAGGAATTGAATAAAGAAACTTTGAAGGATCACTTTCCCTTGCCCTTTATCGATCAAGTATTAGATACGTTAGCAGGCAAAAAGTATTTTTCATTTCTGGATGGTTTTAGTGGTTATAATCAAATTCAGGTAGCACCTGAAGATCAGGATAAGACCACATTTACCTATCCATGGGGAATTTTTTCTTATCGAGTGCTTCCTTTTGGATTATGTAATGCACCCAAAACATTCCAAAGAGCAGTACTAGGAATTTTTTCTGATCTAATCTGTGATTGTGTAGAGGTATATATGGATGATTTTACAGTTTATGGTGATTCATTTGAAGAGGCATTAGAAAATTTGGAAACAATCCTTATAAGATGTAAAGAAACAAACCTTTCATTAAGCCATGAAAAATGCTTTATGATGTTTACTAAAGGTATTGTTTTAGGACATCATATTTCAGGGGATGGGATTAAGGTTGATAAATCAAAAGTTGAAGTCATCTCCAGGTTACCTATTCCAAATTGTCAAAAAGATGTTAGAAGTTTTATGGGATTTACTGGATATGATAGAAGATTTATAGAAAACTTCACCAAAATAGAATCTCTACTCTTCAAACTACTTACAAAAGACTATGAATTCAAATGGGGTCCTCATTACCAATCAACATTTGAAACTTTGAAAACAAGAATATCTGAAGTGCCTATTTTGAGAGGACCAAATTGGAAACTTCCTTTCCATATTTCTATAGATGCTTCAGATATAGCTCTAGGGACTGTGTTAGGAAAAAAATATTTAGTTCCTTATGCCATTTACAATACCAGTAAAAATTTAATTCCCATTGAGTAGAACTATATTGTGACTGAAAAAGAGTTCCTAGCTGTTTTTCATGCAATCAATAAATTCAGACATTATATAACAGGCTATGAAACTTTTATTCATACTAATCATTCTGCAATTACATATCCAATGAACAAACCCATTACTAATGGCAGAGTTACAAGGTGGCTCCTACTTTTACAGGAATTCAATATTACTGTGTTAGATAGACCAGGGAAACAAAATACAGTAGTTGTTTTCTTGTCTAGGATTCAGAATACTAAAGAAGATTCTCCTGTAGAGAACAAGTTTCCTAATGAATATTTATTTGCAGTAAATACTAAGACCCCTTGGTATGTAGAAACTACCTCCACATTTGTTTCCTAGTGAAAGAAGAAAGATTATTCAGGAGAGTTCAAAATATTCATGGATTTCTAATGAATTGTTTAAAACAGGGCCAGATCTTATGATCAGAAGATGTGTTAGGCAAGATGAAATGCCTGATATTCTCAAAGCATGTCATGATGAACCATGTGATGGACACTTTGCTGACAAAAGGACAGTCTATAAAATCCTCTCTAAGGGATATTATTGGCCATCCCTCTTCAAAGATGCAAAACAATATGTCAAAAGGTGTGACAACTGTCAAAGAGTAGGGATCCCTACCCTCTCAAATGAAATGCCATTGCAGCCATAGGTACTCATCGAACCCTTTGAAAAATAGGCTTTAGAGTTCATTAGACCTATTAACCCACTATCTAAACAAAGAAAGTATATATTGGTTTGTACTGATTATGTCACTAAATGGGTAGAAGCCAAAGCATTATTTTTTGCTACTGAGAATTTAGTTATTAGTTTTCTTTATGAGGATATTTTTACTTGCTTTGGTGTTCCAAGAGAAATTGTGACAAATCAGGGAGGTCAATTCACATCCAAAATGGTGGAGAAGCTGATGGAAGAGTACAAGGTCAAGCACAAAAAATCTACTCCTTACCATCCATAAGCAAATGGTCAAGTGGAGTCTACAAACAAAGTTATTGAAGGCATCATTACCAAGAATGTTCATCTACACAGAAGAGATTGGGTAGAAAGGCTTCCTGAAGCCTTATGGGCCTATAGAACTACATGGAGGAATACAACAAGACATTCTCCCTATGAGCTTGTTTATGGGAAAGAAGTATTGCTCCCCATTGAGTTCAAAGTTAAAACTTTCAAGATGGCAGTTCAATTGGGAATGGATCTATCAGAAGCCCAAAAGCATAGAATGGAGCAGTTGAATGAACTAGATGAGATCAAATAAGAAGCAATCCTAAGAACTGATCTAGTTCAATATCAAAGAGCTAAATGGCATGACAAATACATCAAAGAGAAAAAGTTTCAAGAAGGAGATTGGGCATTGCTATTTGTTGGCATTATGGTTCTGGTATGATTATATGTTTCAGAGGTTGTACTTGATGGCAAAACCCATGGCATAGCTCTCTTTTTGATGAAAATAAAGAGGTACGCAGGAGAACAGTTCAGGAGGTGCGTACCCGCAAGTACGTCGTGCAGGGACTGTGTCCAGTTACGCAGATCATCCATTCATGGGGTGCGTACCCCAGTGCACTCATTCCAAGGCAGTTAAGCGCCCAAATGTGGGGATTTCTCATGGTATTTAGCCAACAGTATTGGGTTATCATGGTTTCGGCCCGTGGTATTGTTTATTTTATTATTATTATTGAGCCCCATGATCCTTGATTTGAGGAAGAGCTTGCCTATATAAAGCAAAGGAGATCATTTTGGCTTAAGCATGTTTTTGGTTGAATATCTTATGAGGGTAAGATCTAGTCTAGATCTAAAGAAGGCGAATCTACTGATGGACTAAGATCTCTTTGGTGCATGTTCAGATCTGTAGATCTGACTGTCTGGGTTCTTTCTGAAGTCTTGAAATCATCTATGCCCAAAGGTACGCAGGTACAGTGAGAGAAAAGTGCGTACATACGTAGGAGCGCAGCGTTTCAGGTGCGCCGGTATGCAGGCACAGAAGGGTTTCAGGTGCGCCGGTACGCAGGCACAGAAGGGTTTCAGGTGCGCCGGTACGCAGGCACAGAATGGTTTTGGGTGCGCCGGTACGCAGGCACAGAAGGGTTTCAGGTGCGCCGATACGCAGGCACAAAAGGGTTTCAGGTGCGCCGGTACGCAGGCACAGAAGGGTTTCAAGTGCGCCGGTACGCAGGCACAGAAGGGCTTCAGGTGCGGATGACCGCAGGCAGTTCAATGGACTCAGAGCGAGGTACGTAGGCTAGCAGTTGATCAGAATGCATACATGTATGCAGGCTAGCAGTTGAGCAGGGTGCGTACTTGTATGCAGGCAAGCAGTTGAGCAAGGTGAGTACTGTAAGCAGGCAAGCAGTTGAGCAGGGTGCTTACGTAAGCAGGCTAGCAGTTGAGCAGGGTGCTTACTTCTCTCAAAATCTTTGTTTATCATTGTTGTGTTCTAGGTTTGGTCCTATTATTGTTGATCTAGTTACTACAGTTGACTGGGTG
>APFE031476931.1:0-19992 GCA_000404065.3 Pinus taeda
TCAAAGGAAATTCTTGTTGAATATTGTAAAACTTGTGACAACGTGGCTGATATTTTTACAAAGCCTCTTGCACGAGTGAAGTTTGAATTGTTTAGAGGGATGTTAGGAGTCCAGGAGAACCCTTTCTCCATTAAGTGGGGGAGTTGAAAATAATTAAATATTATTTTGTATTAATGGAGAAATGGTTACATAGTTGTAACGTATCTCTTTAGTTTAGGATATGTTCCTAGAATTTAGGAGTTTGGTTGCAACTTCCTGATTTCTAAAGTTGTATTTAATGATGTAATCTTTCATTGATGATTAATATAGTGTACGAGAGTGATATCTCTATTCTGAGTGTAGTCTCTAGGTGCAGGCCACACCTGTGATCTACATCTCCTTCTTTTCAATTCTGTTCACATTTTATCTGTTGTGGGCATTCAGTTAGTGAAACTGAAGAATATATGGGTGTTGGCACAATCCACAAAGCTTAGACTCCTAATTGTAGGTGCCTTGAGTTAAAAGAGTTGCTAAGGATGAAAACATTGGTATCTTTGGAGGAGTTGGGTTTAGACGGATGTGTGAAGCTGAAGAACATAGGAGGCAGGCCTAGAATTTGACGTTTTATAGGACTTATTTTGAGTTTCAGGACGTATTTAATGGTGGTTGAAAATTTTTCCACATCAGATTTGACGTGTCCTATACACCTGCAACCCGTCGTTTTGATGTTTAATTTCAAAGTTAAACCGTAAAAAGCTATGATAGCTTTATTTCATGGGAGTCAGGGGCTTGGTACCGGTACACAATACAGTGGGAATTTAATGCTATTTAAATGTTCCAGCATCCGACTTCTTACTAGCCTAGTGCCTAATAGTAGTATCTCTCTCAGCTACCATAGGCTAGTACTTAATAGGAGTAACTCTCTCAACAACCATCTACAACTCTGCCCATAAGAATGATATGTGCAAATTTAATCTCGAGCTACCATTACCATTAACTACTGGGTTGTACTCAGTGGAGAGTTGGAGACGAATGCAACCATTACCACTAACTACTAAGTAATATCGGAGATGAATGCGGTTTTAAGGTTTGCTTTGATACCACGCTAAACCTAATCTGGTGAGACATGCACATTGCAATATTAACTATTCGTCACCCAAGTGCCAAGAACTGCGTGCCAACAAGCTCACTATCATTTTCACTAAAATTTTCACTGTCCAAGCCATTGATAGCTAGATTAGTGACAACTATCTGTGAACAATCTCCATGAATTTGAAGCTATCTGGATGATTTCCCAAAAATGGAATGGTGGCTTTGTTCCATGATCCATCCATTAGAATGGAGGAAGTACAATTACAGACAAGGAAGAAATAGACAATGGGCATGTTCATGTGTCATCAGTGAGGTAATACACTTTTGTCCTTGCCTGGCCATTACCCCAAGGCTTATTCTTGCAAGTTGTTGCCTTAATCTCACATAAACGAAATCCTTGTCATCTAATTGGCTTGGATATTTCTTTCTAGACATGCGGCTCTAGTGCCCCCTGGAAGATTGAAGATCTCAGGTTGGAATTTGAGAGCAATCCTGGGTGCTCAACATGGCTAATTTATTAGCTAATAACCCAACTTGCCATTTCAATTAACTCTGTCAAAGACAATTCAATAATTTTCTCGGGTCAGATCATAACACTAAATTATTTCCTGAGTAGAGTTTAATTCTAGCTTTTGGTTATTGCATGAAGCAACTTTATAATAATTTATAAATTTTATTACCTCACCCTAATCTTGTCTGATCAAAAATATATAACATAGCAATGCAATCACATCTCTACAACAACCCAGAACCTCGGAACATGCTTCAGTACTGCGAGACAATGTAATACTTTGAGGTAATGCTGAGTGAAAGATTTCTGTCCGGGTCCTTAACCCTAGGGAAATCTTCAACAAAATCACGCCCATTTTCTATGAATAGCAGGGATGTACAAGAACGCCACTTAAAACATTTGCGTGGTTTTGAGAAAATAGGTTTCTTTCATCCAATGCTTCTTAGTCTATAAAACCATGGGTGAATTTTTTTTAAGTTTGAAGTTTGTTAAAAGGTCCATTTGGTTTATTACTTTGTTGTCAACTCATTGAAAGAATCCCTACAATATATTTGCACGCCACTAAGTGATCCACAACTCTTTAGGCTGCAGTAATTATATTTAACATGGTTTTAGCTTTCAATGTAATGTAATGTTCTGAGCATGAATTCAATATGGAAATTAGAGACTTGTATTGAGCAAATGAATGTAAATTGTGTAAATTAATAACCTTCCTTTATTACAATCACAGAAGTGGATTCTACTTGGTTTTTTTGATATTATATAGAGTAAAATGAATAATAGTTTGTGTTTGTTTTTGGATTTGTTATAGCCTTTCTAAGAGAGTATCTTAAGCTTAAGAACAACCTACAGTGTGAACTCTTTTCACTGATTGATTTCCATGTTAGTAATAGCGATTGCATTTATTATTCGGCTTTGCAAATTGACGAATGAAGAGTTTTACTAAACCAGTTGTTTTTTTTAATCTACATATTTCAAAAATGGAAACTGTAAGTATGATTTTTCATTATAAATGACTAGGAAATAAATTATCCTCACCTCTCGAAGCTACGAAAACTCTGTCAACTCTTTGATAGGAGGGGATTATAATTGGTTTTCTTGATACTGTTGTAACTTTTTTCACAAAACAACAACGATTGAATAAAGGTTACCTACTTGAGCAAGGACCTACTTTCAACAAACCTGTTTTTGTTTTCCATTAACTACATATTTCTTTCAAAAATAGAAAACCTTTGTACAATTGTTCAGTGACATGGAAGGAAGTTGTCTTCAGCTTTTCAGGAAGGAAGTTGTCTTCAACTTTCCAGCGGAAGAAAATTCAGCCAACCTTTCCCAATCATTATTATACTCCAGTAAATGTAGAACCTTCCCAATCATTATTATACTCCACTAAATGTATAACAAGGAACGGAATAGATGGCAATGAAAATATTGTGAATGGTCTACCTCGTAGATTGTCATGGTTAACTTTGTCAGAATCTCAATGAAAATAATGATTTCAATACAAACTTTCTAACATAATGAATGCTTGTCTTATTAGAGAAATAATAGGTTTAGAATCTTTACACGCGGGAAAACTTTGAAATGGATACTTGAAATAGAGTCTCAGAGTAATATATATTCATAGTTTAAATATTAGATTGTAGTGATAATAACATATTTTAATGGAAAAAAAATTGTGATATTGCTTAATCATAGTTTTGAAAATAAATAAATCAAAAGATAATCCTTAAAATTATCAATTACTTAAATTTTATTAAAATATTATTAAAAATATAAATGAAAATTTTAAATATTTATTTTATTTTGGTTTAAGTCAGTGAGAAATTGATTTTATCCCTTTTTAATTAATGAAAAATTTTTAATAAAATAAACAATGTTTTTTAAGATGCCACCACGAACTTCAAATCAGTTAATAAGAGCAGTTTCTTGGAAGCCTAAAAAATTGTTATTTCCAACATTTAGTTCTTCATGGCCTCAGCAATGAACTATGGTGATGGAGAGCCCTAAAAAATGGTTATTTCCACATTCAGTTCTTCATCCTCCTTAGCAATGAACTATGGTGATTGTTGTAGTGGATATTTTTTTTCTCTTTTAGCTAAATTTGAGTGGATAGAATTTAGTTATGTGAAAAAGTGTACATAACAATACCATAAAAAGGTAAGTTATAATCTCTATTAGGGTATGAATGTTTTCATGTAGTATGAGATCGATGAGTGTTTTCTTAAGTTGTTATAATTTTATTTGTTTGTAAAAAAAGAGTTGTTATTCTAACTATCTCAATTTTATAGAGTGGTGGTTGTTGAACTTTAATTCATTCCACGTTAAATTTTACACTTATCCTTTAGATTTTTTTCCTATATATTATAACTTTTCAATTCTGAACTATCAAAATGCACATTTTCCCAACAATTGATATCTAGCATGTAGAATTTGGCAAAGCCTTTGCTAAGATGAGAGTCTTCATGTGTCACACAGATGGGATTTTAAGATGGGGTCTGAGGGCAGTCGTTTCCCAAAGAGGCTAAGAAAGTGTACTAAGGTCTACATGGTGGATAAGGATTAGCTTCCCATCCTTATCGAATTATTAAGCATCAACTAAATCATAATATTTTCTTTTTGAGTAAAATATAAATCCAATATTAAGGTGAGGAATAATATCTCCATGCATATTAATTTACTAAAAAACAAAACACCATTTTTGGAGGGAGATTAATAAAAGTCCATATGCAAAAGTAGTCGAAAAAGAGTTTGTAGATAAAGGAAGGTTGACACTCACAAATGTGAGTAGAACGTAAAATGAAGAGCATGAAAAATGTAAAAAAATCATCCAATTTTCATTTGACGGGCATAAAAGATTTGAAATTCCATGACTGATAGGAAGGTTGGCGCAAGGGACAAATCTGAGGACGCTGAATGCTCGTTCTTGATTTATGTTAAAAAATGTGGAAGGCGTTGAACATTGTAATCAGTTAGAGATGCTTAATACCTTTGGTTGTCCTAACTTACAATACCTGAGTGTTCGGTGCGATATGAGTAAACCTGTGTACGCTGCGGATGGGGCAAGAATCACCTGTGTACGCTGCGGATGGGGCAAGAATCTTACACGTGGAACAACCTTCATTAAACTTTTGAAATGTTCAGAATTATTATTTAAAATAAATGACATCACTAATATTTTAAAATTTTAGCCCTATTTATGTCTCTCAAAGTTTCTATTTCATAAGTGCTCATGGCTCTTGTACAATGTCATCTTTAATATTTTAATTCCTCTCTGCGCCTCTTTTAATTAGATAGAATAAGATCCATCACTTAAATTAAGGACTAATTGTTCCTTTTACAAAACAGAACAATTTTATAAGAAATTATTCTTATAAGCAATATGTATTGAAGTTTTTGTATTTTATTTTAAAATTGAAGAGTAATATTTAATTTTAAATTAGTTATAAATAAATAAATGTTTTTATTATAAAAATGTATTCAATTTTAAATATAAATCTTTTTAATTAAATTATAAATAAAAAAATAAAAAAATAATTAACTTATTTTTTATTATCAAAATATTCATAGCTATTCTATTGATAGAATCAATAAATTAAACAATAAGAGAACATAACCTTATGAAATAAGAGAACGAAGTATGAACATGGTCTTTTGCTATTAAAAAACAGACAAAGAAGAAAGAAAATTATAAATTTTTCTGATTAGATATAAATATATTTCAGGTTGCTTTATTATTACGATATAAGGTGTTTTTCTTTGAAAATAACTCTCCTAGCTTCTCATTCGATCTTTTGTTAGACGATTGGGTTATGATTTGAAATAGAGGATTGGGTTATGTTTTGAATTAAATGCAAGTTACTACTCTTCAGAATATGAAGTTCACTATGCATCCATTCAGCAACCGCACAAACGACTTGGAAGATGCATGCCATGGTTTGCCTGTGTCCTGCAGATTTGGCCTCATTTTCAGGTCAATTGCAGATGAAGCTTTTGTTTGGTGCAAGGTCTCTTAGTGGGTCTTTTGTTTTGTTAGATGATTGGGTTTATGATTATTTGTTCATTTGAATTAAATGACGGTTACTATAATTCAAAATATGAAATTCACTGTCCATCCATTTAGCAACCGCACAAACGACTTGGCAGATGCATACCATGGTTTGCGTGTGTCCTGCAACACTCGCCTCATTTCCCGGTCAATTGCAGAAGAAGCTTTTGTTTGGCGCAAGGTCTCCTAGTGGGTGAAACCTGAGTTTTTTACGAGATAACGTATTTTGTAACTTTAGTTATTTATTTCAGATATTGATGTTAATGTATGTAAACTTTTGCATGTCTTATTCACCTCGGTCTATGACGGTTTTATCTGGCTTTCTGTTGTAGCCCTTTTTTTTTTCTCGCAGGAACTACTTCTGTAAATTTTAACTGGGTGAAACCACACCGCTGCTAGAATTTTCAAATGTTAGGTTAGGAATTTTGAATGGTTGTGGTGCTTTTTACAATGCCCATCTAGCTAATTGTAAAATTTTTACCTGGAGAACTATCTTTGGAATCGACATAAGGGTTTCCTTTCAGTTCTCTGTTAAAAATTTGCATCTGGTATGCATTTTTTTTTATTATGTCGCCTTCACTGATATTACACTGGGGCTTATGTGGGCTTTCAAAAGTATTTTCTTTAATTCTTCTACTAATGTCTATTCGGTGGTTCGTGCTTCCTTTGGTTCTTTGATTCTTAGGAAACCACACTCAGCCACAAGAGGAGTCTTGTCTTTTTTCCTTGTGAAAAAACTACTCGAGAAGGAAATTGAAGAAAACCTGAGTTCTTTAGGGGATGACATATTTTGTAACTTAGGTTATTTATTTTAGATATTGATGTTATGCATGTCTTATTCACCTCGGGCTATGAAGGTTTTTATCTGTCGTAACCCTCTTTTTTTTTCTCGCAAGAACTACTTCTGTAAATTTCAACTGGGTGGAAACCACATTACTGCTAGAATTTTCAACTGTTAGGTTAGGAATTTTGAACGGTTGTGGCGCTCTTTACAATGCCCATCAAGCTAATTGTAATTTTTTTACCTGGAGAGCTATCTTTTGAATTGACATAAGGGTTTCCTTTCAGTTCTCTGTTAGAAATTTGCATCTGGTATGTATTTTTTTTTTCATGTTGCTTTCACAGATATTACAGTCGGGCTTATGTGGGCTTTAATCTTTAATTCTTTTATTATTGTCCGTTGACTGGTTCATGCTTCTTTTGGTTCTTTGGTTTTTACGAAATGACACCCAACCACAAGAGGAGTCTCGTCTTTTTGCCTTGTGAAAAAACTACTCACGAAGGAAATTGATGAAAACCTGAGTTGGACTTTACTGAGGAAGACTTATAGATCTAGAAAGCACGTTAACAGTTTACAGAAATGGATAAGCTCAAGGTGTTGGTGTTGTATTTGTCATTTTCAAGGATGTTAGTACTGCAAAGTTGCAAACAGGGCCCTTGAGGATATAAGAACCGAGCAAAGGAGGGAAGTTGCAATGTTTTTTCTATTATGGAGCTTCATATTGAAAAAGGTCATTGGAAGGTTGAGATAACATCATGAGCTGCTGACATGTATTGGCACCATTTGGTTACCAGCAAATTTTCAATGAAAATGCGTCAGGTGGCTACGAATTTCAGCCTTCTCATACTTCTTTTATGTTTTAGAATTTTCTTAGGTTTTCTATGTTATTTGAAAAATTATGTGTCTTGTATTACACTCTAGGTACATAAGCAAGGTAGTTCTCTTGGGAGAGTTGTGAATCTTACAAAATTTGAAGGCTATACAGAGCTTATTCATGAACTAGATTTGATGTTCAATTTTGAAGAACAACTGCAGGATGCAAACAAAGGTTGGCAGGTTGTCTACAAATATGATTAAGGAGACATGATGCTTGTAGGAGATGATCCATGGCAATAAGTATCAATGCATAGTATTCTTCTCAAGCTCTTCCAGCATGTTTTTAGGTAAGTTATTCCAATTCACTGCTGCATTTTCTGATTTATTTATTCAATTTGTTTTGTTTGAAAGATAAGAGTTTTGCATCATACTGCCCAAAATTTTCATATATACACGCAAGGAAGTTGAAAAAATGATTCCTAGGGCACCCCCAAACATGAAGCTTCCAGGGTACGCTGAAGAGGAAAAAGTTGCGAGAGAAACCCCTACTCTGTAGCCAGTGCATAAAGAAATTATGATGCCCAACACTTTGGTATTTGATTTATAAGTCTACCCCGCTTAATTGCAGTCACTAGATTGTGAATTGGCACATAATGTGTTCAGTATGCGTTGTCTATATTTTTTCTTATTTTTGTCTGGTTTTAATTTCAAATTGAAAGTTGAAGGAATTGTTGCTCCAACAAATTTGGTTTCTATATGGACACAAACATTGAAGGTCTTTTTGTTGAGTTGACGATGAGGCTAGTATGAGCTGTACTATTTTTACTGAAGAACTGGAATGAGGATGTGATCCAATCCCAGTTTAAAAGGTGTTTTGTTTAGTGACAGACTATCGACTAGCTACAGAGACACGACCAGGAAACAACTACATGGCATATGATAAATAGTTTTGATAGTTGATCTCCTTATGGAAATTAACAAAAAATTTAGTAATTTTTTTTGTCTAATGTATATTAGTTTCGATGGAATAAGCTAGATATGCATTTAAAGGCACATATCATCAAGTTCATTTTGGCCTCAAAAATTAAAAATACTTGAACACAGGTCGGTGTTGGTCAAAGTAGTGCCATTAATTTTCTTCTAGACAACTACCAACTTTTGTCGTTGAGAGATTGTGCCTCCAAAGGCAGGTTTTGGCAAAGTAAAATTTTTCTGGAAATACTAATTGTTAATGTTAAAATGGTCTTGAAAAATAAGCTTGTTATGGCCATTGTATTATTCTATCAATATGTAAAGAAATGACACTTGAGTTTCCAGGTTTTGCTCTTCTGAAATATATGATGATGCATCAATTTGGTGGAGGGAAAACGAGCCTTTTCTTGATATGCTTATTACATTTATTTTTAACATTTCTCTGTGATCCATTTACAGGTATAACTGGTTTTAAAATGAATACAAGAGGAGATGTTATTATAGTTTTAGATGAATGGAAAACATTATCCAACTCACATTTGGCAAGTTAAAGCTTATTTATTTTCTGCTACTAGTAGACAAAATCCAGAAGACAATGCAACATGGTATGCTTAGAACTTGAACTAAGATCACGATCAGTTCAAATTGCAGATAGTAAGATCTTTAAAGAGTTTTTGCTTTCTCTTTATTTTGGTGGGTGAAGCTTAGCTCTGGAATGCAACTCCATGCTTAGTAGACAGTAATGTTCTCATTGTAGCTTGAGAGCTTTGAGCCAACTTAAAGTTTGAAGGCCTTAGTTAAGAGGGAAGAGATGCAATTGAACAAGGATAGAATTTAATAAAGCTTGCTAGAGTGTGATTTACTATGTGCACAACCACCCCTTCTCAACATTAAATAAGATTAAATTCGAAATATCCATGAGAAATCTTTGCAACAAGCTACAATGGAAAGGCTCTTGGGATCCGAATGTAGTGCTTGTATTACAATTACATAAAGAGAATTATAATCTTTTACTATTTATGCCTTGAACATTAAGAATTATAATTGTAAAGGGATTGTGCTGCACGAACATAAGTACATTGCATTATTTTTTTATATGTTATTTCATTTGAAAAAATGGTTAATATTTGACTTATGGCCTTTGGATGACGAGTATTGATTCTTTGAGAGATTCATATGAATGAGAGTTAACCGCTAATATTCTTGCAGTATGAAATGCATTAGCATGAAGTTAAACTTTGCTTTGATAAATAATTAAGACTCGACATTTGACCAAAGTATAAAAGGTAGGTGGAAGCAAAATTTATATAATCAATTTACAAGAAATGTTTCAAAGAAAGTGAGTATTATATTGGCCCAATAGGGATCCATTGAACAATATATTATGCATTGAAGATCTAAGAAGGGACCTTAGAAACATGTTAGAGTTGTCCTAAGGTAAGCATTGCATAGGATGTAGGTGGCCTATTGAAGTGGATTAGTGGGATATTTGACTATATTGACGATGGGCATAAGAAAATGGAGTGATAGAAGTCATATGATGCAATGACACGTGAGTGAGTTATAGAACAAATCAAGAAGCCAGATGTCAAGTAACTTGAGCACAACTTTCTATGTTCACTCCACCAAAGAGGGTAGATAATTTGAATCAGCTGTCCTTGCATGCCAATTTTTCATCATTGACAAACCTTTCAGATTCTTTGAGAGAAAGGATAGTAGGGACAACCAAGGAAGAAAAAGGTGTTGGTTTGATTGTTGCTGGAGACACCTTGAGATTTTATTTTCTTATAGAGATTGATAAGTTCATTTGATTAAACATGTAGAGGGAGAAGTACTTATGAGAATGAACCATTAGAGGGCCATTCTATCAAGAGTGTGTAATATAGTGTATTTCTCATTTCAAATTAAAACTTTTTAATAATTCTGATTATATCTCCAACACGGAAAGAATATCTCAGTCTCTAGTGAAAAAGTGCATTTTTTTTAAAATTTTCTTTTCTTCCTTCATGTGTTAGTTTTGATAAAGTTGAGAATAAGCAACTTCATATCCCGATTTTATGCCAAAATCACAGAGAATGTAATTTTGTAACAAATTGCCATTGTTTGCTAAGAAAAAACAAAAGAAAAATACTACTACCATTTGCAAAATATAAATTTTAGTGTAGGAAATCCCAAAAATAAGAACGAACATGGGACCATAGAAATACAAACGACTTCATGGGTGCATGTCAAAAGCATGGCGACCATCCATACAAGATGCAAATGATTTCTCATCATCCTCTCTCTTTGAGATGTATTTATCAATGATGTTGACAGTCAAAAACAAAGTTTCCTTAATGAGTTCAAATTTCATCTCACCTATAGAAGGAAGCTGGGACAAATACTATTAGGCTACTAGTAGCATTTAAGGGAAATTCATTTATGCCTTTTGTTAGGTTTTGAAAAATTCACACCTTTGGAGGTTGATGTTGTTGATGAGGCAGATCAGTGTATCATTCTCATAAATGTGTTGATATTCTTTTCTAGAAGGGGGAAAACCCTTTCCTCTTGGAATTCAAGGATGCCTCTAGAGGAAGCTTTGTGGAGTCCAAGCCTTGATGTTGACTGAGACTTCTCCACTAATGCATCTAAAATTGTCAAAAGAATTGGGGGAAATGATCTAAGAGTCTTGAAACAGATTGGGATCAAGTGCAATTGCAAGAATACTCTTGTTGCTCTTGCACTCAAACTTGCCAAAGGTCTAGCATTAGTTCCATTAGTTTCCCTTAACCATGTTAGAACTTAGGAGGTCTATCATAAATGTTGTGATTAGAGGGTTAAAATATGATATACAGTCTAGAGAAACAATAATTGATTATATGTTAGGAAGAGTACTAGCCTCTTCACGTCCTATGAGCTTGGATGAAAAATCTCAAAAGTTTATGAAATGTAAAAATAGTTAATTTGGAGGAAAATAACGTGTCAGAAATAATGAAGTCCAGAAACATTTGGGATGTTAGGGATAATGATAATCTTGAAATAAAATTTGGGAAAGATATTGCTGAGTGGGAAGAAATAAATTCAAAATATTATACGAATTCAAGTCAAACATAAACAACTTGAAAGAATGGTAGTCTAGCAAGGAACTATGATAAGGTATATGGTAAAAGCAAGGACAATTATGATCCATAGAGTAACAATAGACTTACAAGAAAAATCATAGAATGTAATGTATTCTATATTTTTTCCAAAGCTCAAATGCTCATTCAAATAATTATTTGCCTCCTTCGATACAAGTTGTCTAGGAAAATGATGATGCACTTCTAGATGTTTGTTAACATTTGTTGCTCTAGTGAATGACACAAATCAAGATGGCAATAAAGCTCTACATTGGGCTTTGAAACACGACACTCCTCTCAATGGATGTAGTGTAAATTGTTCGGTTGTGGAAAATCTTTTAGATGTTGGTGCAATTGTAAGATCTGGACACAATACATGACCAACTCTTGTTCACACAGCTGCAGGTAATGGCCACCTTGAAGCACTCTTATTAATAATAAATAAGAATGGTGGAAGTATTAACATGCTCACAGGAACAAGAGAGACCCCTCTATATTATGATGTGAACAATAACCATCTTGCATGTGTTTCTCTCTTGATCGGACATGGAGCTAATAGAAATGTAAAAGGTTTGAGAAATCAAAAGCCTATTCAGCTTGCACATTCGTCAGAGTGCGTCGTTGAGTCTACATGATAAATAATTACTTGATGAAGCATGTGATAATATTATAACTTCTCAAAGTTGGATTTTGTCTTCCATTGAGAAATATTTAACAAGGTTCAAGTATTCACATTCCCAAAAATCATGAGTGACTCATTCAATGCTTCCAAGTAGTTTGTCTACTTCCAAACATGTATCTTCTTTGAAACTTGTTGCTCATCCTGGAAATTCTCCAATGGCTAAATATTTCTCACAAGTTGTTGCAGAGGCTCTACAAAAGTTCTAGGTAGAGTCTTCCTCACAATTCCCTTCTTCCAATGGACATGAATTTGAGCAAGCCACAAATTCGACTTGGGAAATGGTCTAGAAAAAGTCCCACAAGCATACAAATAGTTCAGATTCAACCTTGAATATGAAGGAGTTACTCTTCCTCCTTACAACTTTATTTTTGTTCATTTGTATCTTTATTCATGTGTTAATAACTTAATACAACTTATTTGTTAGTATTTTGTAACATAAATGGTTCAATGGAGACTGATGATTTTTTGAAGTTAGAAAAAGGAGTTTTACAATATGCTTGTGTGCTTCATTCTGATGAGATGTTGTGGCCTTTTGTTAGGTTCTAAAAAATTCACACTTGTGGATGTTGATGTTGTTGATGAGGCAGATCAATGTTTAGGTTTACATTTTGCAAGTTTTTATCATTGTCGTAAATGTGTTGATCTTCTTCTGAAGAAGGGGGAAAATACTTCTCTCTTGGCATTCAAGGATGCCAAGGGAGGAATCTTTATGGAGTCCAAGCCTTGATGTTGACTTGGACTTATCCACTGATGCATCTGAAATTGTTAAAATAACTAGGGAAAACTATCTAATAGTCTTGAAACACATTGGTTTTGTTGTATTTGAAAAGAAGAAAGAAGAAAGATACAAATGAAGTTGTACGAAGGCACTACATTCCATTCCTAGGAAAAAGAGTGGAACTTAAGAAAATAATGACTTGTATTGCATTGGATGTGGGAGATGAGATGGGAAGGAAAAAATATTCATCTTTGGGGTTATCATCACTAGATACTACTCAAACTTCTCGACCTTCTCTATCTTACAATTTTTGTATTCTTGATGGTGGATTACATTCACCAGGTTCAGATGCAGTAGGTTACCATTAGCATTTGAGAGAACCATCTTTATTTCTTCAGCTCCCTGTAGAAATTCCCACTGTAGATCAACAGATTAAGCAATATACTAAAACACAATATAAGATCTTCTTCTACAACACTTTGCGGAAGCTTAATCAATTTCAGCACAGTCAATGAGAACACATATAACTGAGAATGAGAAGCAATCACACATAACATAGAAGGAATAACCTGGGGAAAGCCTCAGCCTAAAACCCCAACTCTGTATTATCATACAAGTGGAAAATAGTCACTGAATTACACAAAGCCTTAGCTTGGAAGCCAACCAGCTCTCAGTATAATCCCTCTGCTGCTCATAGATAGTCAAAGGCCTCTCACAAACCTTCTCCTCTGCCCTCCAAGCTTCTTATTTCCTTGCATAGTTTTTCTTGGGGTCCGTGCTTCCACACATGTGAATTCACACATCACACTGCTCACTTGGCCCCGTAGTAACTGCACAATCCTGAAGGAGATGAATCCTTTTGCATAGATGAGTTTCCTTTATAGGAAAAATCCATCTAACTGATAGTACACTGTCCCTTCTCTAATCTCAATTGGGTCTCTGTCTAAACTGACATGCATGAGTTATTTATGAGAGAATATCCAGTTATCTGAAGTGCAATAGTTACATGCATGCAAACATTAACTAACTGAAATCACAATTAATTCAACAAACTGTTTGAATTAATTTAACTGGATTTAACTTAGTTAACTGAGCCAACTAATTACAACTCAATATTACAACTCATCCTTATCTCTTTAACTGATGGATAAATTCCTCAATTAATGGAGAAACTATTGCGTGTCCCCACATAGACTTCATGTTTGATTTTCCTTAACTAATTAACTCAAGATGAATTAATTAATTAATTTACAAACAGTTGCTAAGATCAAATTCAAATTTTATTTTACTATTTTAGTTTAGTGACTAACTAAAATTGGAATCGATCCCGAAATTTTATTTATAACAATGCTATTTTTAGAACTTCCATTTTTCATTCCTTATTGCTATGGCCAACACTGGTACCTGAATTACTATTTATAATAGTGTTATTTTTAGCACTTCTATTTTTAGCATTTCTTGTTCCCATTTTAAACACTCCTTCTCAACAAGAAAGACATTCAACTTGAACCCGATCCTGAACCTTTGGAATGTTCTGCATGCAACGCTTCTCCCAAGTGTTGTTACTCCAGCAACTCTAGAAACAAAAAATTTCCCAACTGACATCCCTGTTGGGCTAGATACATCCTCTGATGCTGAAGCTCTATCTGCCACTGACAAGTGCTCCCTCTCTGACCTCTGAGCTACTACAACACTCCATGTATCTCGCATCGTTACACACTTCTCTGTGCCATCCTACATTGGTGCAATACTCCTGTGCCTCTCGTATTGTTGCAACATACTAGCTCTACATTGTCTTGGGATTCCTGCACTGTAGCTCCCTCTGCCGCTCCATCCACATCTATCTCTACCCACTCACCCAGTCCTACTACTCCTCATCGGGGCTCCCGTAACAAAGTCGAATCAAAGAGATTGGGTACTTCAAGGATCTTGCCCCTATTCCATCCTTCTTGAGACTGTCACTCCACATCACCCCACCTCCTACCTGGAGGTATGGATGTATGTGATCCCTCTGCCCACCTGGATCGAAATTTTCCCCTACTCGAGGTCTCTACATGAGTGGATGCCTCCACTCTGTCTCCTCTCAGATTCCTCAGTTGTGGCTGCTCCACAACTTCCTGAAGTTGCTTCAGCAATCGTGGCTCCGCCACAATCATCTGTGACTTCTCCTGTGGCTGCATGTTGAGAGGTAATGTACTCTCCCTCTCAACCACCAAGTCTTCATCAGTTTCCTTGCTCCTCAAGGCTTTGCATGCATCTTGAACCTCAAGAGCATACAGGTTCTTGACTCGTGAATTGATCTGCTTCACCTGTCTCGTAATGATGTGTCGAAGGAAAACCTTTCCCTTATTGAAGACTACATCATAGCCCTTTTCTTCCAGCATGGCGATTGACACCAAATTTTTTCTCAGTCTTGGTACATGGTGGGCCCCAGTATTGCAGCAATAACGCTGCAACTCCTGGGACTCCCTTCTTTAATTTTATCAACCCGGTAGTTCGTAACAAACTTGGAAGCGACTGTGCTATATGCACAAGTACTAGCTCTTGCCGCAACTGTCACTTGGTCAGCTAGCACAAGTCCGCTAGGAGCTTAAGCCAACTTCTATGATCTCTTAGAAGAAGCTTTTTAACTGATGGATGAAAGCTAACTCAAAGGAGGCTAATCTACTTGCGGAAAGAAGCAAAAAGCGAAAAGGAAATGCAAACCCTAGCAAACCTTAGTTTTACCAACTAACCCTACTGGTGCAAAAAAAATGATGAAAGCTATAGAAAGGAATGCCATTGACTCTTAGAAAGGTAAAATGCATGTGACTAAGCTACTTCTTACGTGAAACCTCAAAAGAAACATATTTTTGTATTTTTGAGTAAGTTGGCAGAATTATTGTGCATGTGCTTTAACTGTTTTGACTGTTCAGAGGTGGATTGGCAAAAAGAAATGCTTGCAGGAGGTTAGGAAGGTTAGAAGATGTCCTAAGGGGTCCCTAGCACCATTCCTGAGAGTTTCACAGTGATCGGATCTCAAGAAATCGCTTTCGTGAGCTTCTACAGGAAGTCTGCAGGGGTTCTACAGGATGTTCTGTAATTTTCTACAGGATGTTCCGAAAAGAGGATTTTGGAGGGTTGATGGAGGAAAAATGGTGGGAAAGTGGAAATGGAGGTTGGATAATGATGTTAAGGGGTCTAAGACCTGGTGGATGAGGCTAAGGAGCGATTGGATTTGTTTGAGGATGGAGGAGGCGATGATACACAAGAATGTAGAAATTAGGGCAAGGTGGGAAAAGTATCGCAAATGAAGGGTAGGAATCATGGACTAAGGGTTGGAGCAGATTATTTGATGGAGGAAAGGTAGATAGAGAGGTAATATAGGTGCTCTGCAAGCTATTTCTCAAATTGAACAAGCAAAGAAAGACTAGAAAAACAAAGATCTAGCTATTTTGACCTATTTTGATCTACAAACCAAAAATATGATGAACAGAAGTTTATTGGCAGAAAATCATGCAAGATAACTATGGAAACTAAGAAAGAATAGATGTTAAACATGCAAGTACAACTGGTATCAACTTTCGTAACTAAAAATCTAACACTAACAATTGCATTGAAAAACAAAACAATGTTTTTGGTGGCAGCAAGGACACCTTGGTCCCAGCTCATGGTCCCACTGAGGGAGAGGTGAGATCAGAGGTGCCTGATAGCCTTTCTCTGAAGATCTTCTCTGTTATTAACCTATCAAATCAATCTGAACATGAAAAGCCTTTTTAATCATAAAAAGCAACCTAAATAACCAAACAAGATTTAAATCTAAATAGCAGATTTTATTCTAAGAATGCAACAAAGACACATAAAAGTAACAAAGGAGGTACTGGGCACTTGAGATGGGCCCAATCTCAAGAGCTACAGCCTCCTAAGAGAGATTAGAGCTGGTGCAAAGCTGGATTCATCTTTATTGATCAAGAAATAATAGTTACATCAAAAACTATCCACAAGGAAAAGCTCGAAAATGTGTTGAAATGCAGAGCTAACCTACTGCCTAAAAAATGACTGAAATCAAACTACCAACTAGCTAACTTCTGCCAACAAAATGACTAACTGAAATGAGGCCCTAAGCCTCCTTATTTATACAAATTGAGGACCCCACCAGTCCTCCTAAACTTTAGGAACTCGACTGCCAAAACTTGTAGTTAACAACAACTTTACTAGCCCTTGCTCGGCTGCCCTTGTGATAATTGATTTGGTGGCCCTTGAACTCCGAGCTGATGGTGGACAATTCGAGGTAAGGGCCCATAAATTAAGTGGACACCTTTCTACAAATCCTCTCCACGAATTTGGTTGCCAAGTGCTTATTTAAACCTTTGATTTCATCTCCAAATTGACCAAAAAGATTGCATAAAGCACACATTAGACTTGTTGGCATAATGACTAACCCAATTCACTCTATTAGCATAAATATAATAAAAAACATGCAATAAACTAATGAGAATGGTGGATTAAGTCGAATTAGGAGGCTGAATGAGCCCATATATTTATCTATTTTTGGGGATCATCAGTACATACTTGACATCAGTGAAGGTAATGCGAGCTGCATGCTCCCTCTGAAAAATAACCATGCCTACACCTGAGACACTATACTTTTCATCATTACCCATCGCTATGAGTATCTGGAGATCTTTCTCCTCCAAGGTATTGAACAAAATCTTGTCGCCAATCATTTGAAACGAAGCTCCACTGTCAAGAAACCAACCACTTCTCACCATGGATGAAACCATGCATGTGAAAAGTGTGAAATCGAATTGTGAGGCCAATGCCTCACCTTCTGATCCTTCCATGGATCCCTTCTTGGATTTCCTCAGTGGACAATTTGTAGCAAAATGGCCCACTTCATGACAATGAAAGCATCGTACTTTTGATTTTTCAATCTTCTTCCCACCATAGGAAGAACTCGATTTGGGATGAGAATCCTTTTCCTTCCCTTTCTTTGGCTTACTCACTAAGGCACAATTTTCTTCATCATCCTTGGATGGAGAAGATCCATCTCTATGCTTCTTCTTATCTCCTCTTGCATCAGATCTGACCAAAGTCGTTCCCAATCTGGCAGTTTCTCTCTTCCATTAACCGAGTCTTGCTAGCTATGCCAACTCTTAGGAAGACCGAGGAGTTCAAGACTCACCATGTCATCATCAGCGGTCGTGATCCCTACACTTCCAAGATCATCCCTGCAAGTGGTGAGCTTGTTTAGATATTTAGAGATTGTGTTGCCCTTTTCACACTTGATCTTCCGAAGCTTGTCTTTCAGTTCCAACTTCTTCTGATCGCTGCTATTATGATATAGATCTTTCAATGTTTTCCACATCGAAAACGATGTCTCCTTCCCATGGAGGCTCGAGACAATGTGGTCTCAAACTCCCTCCAGGAGGATTCTCCTTGCTCTAGCCACACATTTCTTCCATTCCGCTAGTTGTGTAGCATCAATCGGCTTGGGGACTTCTTGATCAATGAAGTCATTTGGACCGTTATCCTCTAACACTGCCTCGATGCGATCCTTCCAGGCTATATAATTCGAGCTGTCATTAAGGGCATATCGAGTCTTAAACCATTGAACTCCATTGGTGAAATTGAGATGTGATAAGAACTCGATTTCTATATTTAAGAACCACAAACTTCGAACTTCTCCCTTCTTGTATACTGTTCTTTGCCTTGATCACCTTTGCTCCAATACTATGTAGAAATTCTCGTTGTAGATCAACAGATTATGCAATATACTAAAACACAATACAAGATCTACTTCTACAACACTTTGTAGAAGCTTAATCAATTTGAGCACAATCAATGAGAACACATATAACTGAGAATGAGAAGTAATCACACATAACACAGAAGAAATAACCCGGGGAAAGCCTCAACCTAAAAACCCAACTCTGTATTATCATACAAGTGGAAAATAGTCAGAGAATTACACAAAGCCTTAGCTTGGAAGCCAACCAGCTCTTAGTATAATCCCTCTGCTGCTTATCGAAAGTAAGGGCCTCTCACAAACCTTCTCCTCTACCCTCCAAGCCTCCTATTTCCTTGCGCAATTTTTCTTGGGGTCTAGTGCTTCCACACATGTGAATTCCCACCTCACACTGCTCGCTTGGCCCAGTGGTAACTGCGCAGTCCTGAAGGAGATGAATCCTTCTGCATAGATGAGTTTCTTTTATAGGAAAAATCCATCTACCTGATAGTACACTGTCCCTCCTCTGATCTCAACTGGGTCTCTATCTGAACTGACATGCATGAGTTATTGATGAGAGAATATTTAGTTATCTGAAGTGCAACAATTACATGCATGCAAGCATTAACTAACGGAACTCACAATTAATTCAACAAACTGTTTGAATTAATATAATTGGACTTGACTCAGCTAATTGAGCCAACTAATCACAACTCAATATTACAACCCATCCTTATCTCTTTAACTGATGGATAAATTCTTCAATTAATGGAGAAACTGTTGCATGTCCCCACATAGACTTCATGTTTGATTTTCCTTAACTAATTAACTCAAGATGAATTAATTAATTAATTTACAAACAACTGCTAAGATTAAATTCGAATTTTACTTCACTATTTTAGTTTAGGGACTAACTAAAATTGGAATCCATCCCGAAATGCTATTTATAGCGACGCTATTTTTAACACTTCCATTTTTCATTCCTTGTTGCTATGTCCAACACTAGTACCCGAACTGCTATTTATAGTAGTGCTATTTTTAACATTTCTTGTTGTCATTTTCAACACTCCCCTAGTCATTGGTTAGGGATGGTGTTACGCAGTAATTTGTCACCGTTGGTCACCGTCCCTGTTACCTTTGCTTTTGCACATTGGAGGATGCATTTATGAACCTGTGACCAGTGACACAACTTAAAAACACTTGCATTGGATTCTCCTGAGTATGAACTTCAAACTCCTTGAAGACACCTTTTGCAGATTAGCCCTAAAAAGTGCCCTTTTTCCATTAGCGCGGGTCCACAGTGTCTTACCCGCGCCAATGGCTCAGTTCCTCCAAAGAGGGCGCGTCCATAGATGCTCTGTCATAAAGCAAAACCCGCGCCACCTAAATTTGGTTATGATTTTTAGCCAGCGCGCACTGAAGTGTTTTTCCTTCTTTGTTCATGCAGTTCTCGGGGGAAAAATCTCATGGAAGTGGTCGAGTGTCATCTTTTTATCCATGACAACCAAGTTCAGTGGCTATTCTGGGACAATGCTAAATCTTCAGTAGGTGTCCGGATACAATGCATACTTCCTCCTCCTCCATCTAT